>JAJOOO010006927.1:0-24979 GCA_029582685.1 Solanum piurae | reverse complement strand
TCATGTTCTGTTAAGAATAGTTAAGATATGATTAGAGAATAATTTTTTCCGAATTAGTTATCCCAAAATTATTATATTATCCAATGGCAATTGAAATAGCAATCTAAAAATAATTAATTCGAAATAACTTATTCCTAACCCATCAAGCAAATGACTAAAATAAACAAAAAATACAAGTCAAAGGCGGTATAAAACCTTATTTTTTCTTCTTTTGATAAAACTCCATAGCCCTAATAGACAAATTTATAGCAATTTCTCTGAACCTCAAAGGGCCGCATCAATTGAAACCTCAATAGTTGGTAATCTGTAACTCTTGATTTAGCAATCTATTAAAGTTTGAATTTTTATTTAGAACTTGTTGTTGTGCTAGTTGAAGAAGATGGAAAACGGTGAAATCCCAGAGAATGCTCCTGAACGTATGTAGATTCTTGATTTTAACCTTAAAGTATGCATCTTTATTCTTTGATTTCAGTGATTAAGCTTCTTTTTTTAAATTTCAGATTGCCCAGGTCCACAATCTGAAACAGCAGGAAAATCTGATGCTTGTGAAGGATGCCCAAATCAAGAAATTTGTGCTACTGCTCCTAAAGGACCTGACCCAGGTTACTGTTTTGCTTCTTTTCGTGTGTAAAGATACTTTTTTGAGCTTGTTTTTCTTATATTTGTGATATTGAGTGTTAATTTTGTGACAGTAGAATGTTATCTAGTTTTGTTTTTGTCTTCCCGAGCTTGTGGGGTGTGTACCGGGCTCGTATTATAAGATTCTCTCACCCTATGGTCAACCTTCCATTCCCCTTAGTCGTAGGTGCTTGATCAATTTTGATTTGAATGGGGGTGGTGTTCCCGTGGTACGTCTGGTTGAGGGTGTCTCGGTGATATAAACAAAGAAAAGGTGATGGTTTTTAACATACCCTTGAACATAAAGTCAATCCTTGCAAATAAGAAGAAATCATCTACTCTATTGATGAATTCGAACTCTACTCTCTCCACGGGCTTAGTTCAAGTGGCAAAGGTTGAGGGACTTGAACTTAGGTTGCATGTTTGGGCATTGAACATGTAAACTAAAGCTGGTATTTGAGTGGAGAAGCTTAGAGAGGTGAACATATTATCCCTGAGTTTGGAAGGTTGTGGTTAGTCCTAAGGGTCTTTGGCTATAACCATGCTCATAAAGTACCTTAAAGGCACAAAGAATGGATATTTAAATTAGTTATGTTGGAATCTCAATAAAACTATTAACTTAGGAATGAGTTAAAAAGTTTAGAGCATTAGCTTGAAATGAGTACTAGGAAGAAAAGAGAATGATTAACATATAGTTCTGAGAAAAAGATAACCTTGGCATGTCATATGCAAAAGGCAAGAAAAGAGATATACAAAGCTTCAAAGTGCATGCTTTGCGAAGATTGGTAGGACGGGAGTGTTTAGTCTTTGTAGCAAGAAGCCAACTCAAGAAGAAGTTGAAGTCAGGCTATTCGTTGTAGAATGAGCAACAACAAAATTGTACTGCTCTTGCCATGTCTCTTTTTTGTTAATCCAGAAAAGGGAAAGAAAGGATCATCTTCTCCAGAGACAAATGTGCTAATGTTCACACACTAGAATCTCTAAATAAAATCAATTACCTCTCAGGCAGAGGCATCTATCTTCCATTTCAATGTTACCTTTTCTAATTTTAGAACTGTTGTTTTGGTATGTTAATTTTGATCTGATGATTTTGTGTAGATATGGTGCAACTCAAGTTGCTCTTTCTTGTATGTATACTATATTGCAATGAGTAGCAAAAAACTATATTGTAGTGACTAGCAAAGGAAAGTGGGGGGGATTGCTGATTTCGCTTTCTAAGGGTTAATTTGTTTGATACTGAGAACTAGGTTGTCAAAAATTGACATGATAAAGTGGTTGATAGCGTAATACTCTCTCTGCCCCTAATTACTTGTCCACTTTTGAATTGGCACACCTATTAAGAAAACAATTATTAACATAGTGAGTTTGCCATTTTATCTCTATTAATTATGAAGTGGATGAATTAAAAACTTAAGATTTTCAAGAAATTCTACCTTTTTCAAATTAATAAATTGAGGGTATAATAGGTAAAAACAATTTGTCCTTTCTTGATTTGTCAAAATGGACAAGTAATTAGGGACAACTAAAAAAAGAAAAATGGACAAGTAATTAGGGACAGAGGGAGTACTAATTAGATTGTTTGATTTACCAAGTTAGGACTTAGCTGAGTTCCAATACATGCGGTATAATTTTTTTTAGTAAAGGTAAAGTTCCAATACATGCGGTATTTTCTAGCTGTTTGTTTTCCCTTAAATATTTTTACATGTGGTACAGTGGTATCATGATAGGCTTTATTTATCAATGCTATACACATGGTGCTCATTTTCGACGGTTTTGTATTGATGGTTTCGTGCAGACTTGGTTGCAATAGTAGAAAGAATGGCAACTGTGAAGCACAAGATACTGGTTTTATCTGGCAAAGGTGGAGTTGGTAAGAGTACTTTCTCAGCTCAACTTGCTTTTGCATTGGCAGCTATGGATTTTCAAGTAGGTCTCCTTGACATTGATATCTGTGGCCCCAGCATCCCAAAGATGCTTGGTCTCGAAGGACAAGAGATTCACCAGAGTAATATTGGATGGTCCCCTGTTTACGTTGAGTCTAACCTTGGGGTTATGTCAATTGGTTTCATGCTCCCCAACCCTGATGAAGCTGTCATATGGAGAGGGCCTCGCAAGAATGGTCTAATTAAGCAATTCCTCAAAGAAGTTCATTGGGGAGAGCTTGATTTCCTTGTGGTTGATGCTCCACCTGGGACGTCAGATGAACATATTTCAATCGTTCAGTTCCTCCAAGCAACTGGAATAGATGGTGCAGTTATAGTCACAACCCCACAACAGGTATCCCTGATAGATGTAAGGAAAGAAGTTAGTTTTTGCAAGAAAGTTGGGGTGGAGGTTCTTGGCGTTGTTGAGAACATGAGTGGTCTTTCCCAGCCACTCTCAGAATTCAAATTCACGAGAATGACAGAGACTGGGGAGCAGAAAGACATGACCGAGTGGGCCATGTCTTATATGAGAGAGAACGCCCCAGAAATGCTGAACTTGATTGCTTGTACTGAAGTTTTTGATACCAGTGGCGGAGGTGCTGCAAAGATGTGCAACGATATGGGTGTCCCGTTTCTTGGAAAAGTACCACTAGATCCTCAGCTATGTAAAGCAGCCGAAGAAGGAAGATCATGCTTTTCAGATGATAAATGCCAGGCAAGTGCCCCTGCTCTCAAGATGATAATAGAAAAGATGTTGGCTCAGAAAAACATCTCAACAGAGAATGGAGCATAGTATT
Source organism: Solanum piurae (assembly GCA_029582685.1). Taxonomy (NCBI): domain Eukaryota; kingdom Viridiplantae; phylum Streptophyta; class Magnoliopsida; order Solanales; family Solanaceae; genus Solanum; species Solanum piurae. The sequence continues at coordinate 21,639 of JAJOOO010006927.1, read as the reverse complement.
TATTAGTACTTTTTTCTAGGCTTTCTGTACCTTTTCTCTGATTAAATTCCGGGTGCTTGTGACCAACATTTTTTCCATAAGGGAGAGCTTTTAGTATGAATGTATTATACAGTTTCTACTGTTTTTTATACGATGATTTGTTTAACGGACACGTTTCCGCGTATACGAATCTTTTGTGATATCAGTTCAGTTTGACTGCTGTGAAATTTTCCTTTCCACTCCAACAGGAGCTTTGATGTGTTATGCTTTTAGTAGTGTTATGTGATTACTGATTGTTATGCAGTTACTCTTTGGAACAAATTGGTGGTACTCATAGCCAATTTATGCCAAACTTAAGTAGCCAGCCCATGTGGCCTTGTGCATGATTATACCAGTACCTACTTGATATTTATGCTGGTGGAAGATAACAGATATTCGGTTGATTAGTTGATGTGTGCATGTTGGTCCACGGTCACTGCATGCATGAACAACTTGATTCAATATTTTTAACTAGAGACGGACACCAATAAAAAATCCTCAAGATATAGAAATAAGAATTATTTATTTATTATGATTGACGGAGACCAAAAGTGTTAACTTACGAAAAACTCAAACGGACCAAACTGTTCATAAGTATATTAAGGGATTATTTTAAACATATTCAGAACATAATAGACCATTGTTGTCATTTTCTCAAAGTTACTAATACATTATTTATGTTCATTGTCCAAAAAAGCTGTTCCTCAATATCTCCAAATAGCGGCACCTGGTGATTGCTTTGAATCAGACAACATTCATAGTTTCAACAAACAAAATCTTGAAAGTGCTTACACTGAATCTTTGGGTCACTGTTTCATTTCTGTGAAGTGTGAGGACAGTTTTTTGTCTGATTTGTTAATCTTTGCTATGCCTACAACCTGTTTGATTATATGCTCCAAAGAAAATTACTTTATCAAATTTGTCTTTCTTTGTGTTGAATAAGGTTGAACATACGTTGATTGTCAAAGGGGTAAAGGTGAACCACTCAGAAGGGGGAAAAAAAATCTGATCTTGGAGAATTTATTGCCCTTATATGAATTTGCTGAAACAGGGGGAAAAATCTGTTCTTTATCCATTTGGAATGTTCAAAGAGAATAAGGAGGCAATTACTATTTGACTTACTGAAATCGTTTAGTTTTTATTCAATCTTCAGAGTCCTACAGCATAAGATGAAATGAAAACTTTATTGAGATTCAAAGAAAACGTCATATCAGTACGCGGTTTGGTTTTGTCTGGTCCATTGTCACCACTTCTGCTTCAGCATCTGCGTTGTTGCTCTGGTGCAGCAATTCAGTGGCAGAATGAGAGAGTACCAATCAAATGTAGTGATTTGCTCGATGAGTTCACTACTTACTGCTATGCAAGGGATCTTCCCAGGGCAATGAACGCATTGAATGCCTTGCAAATTCAAAAGATATGGGCTGATGCTGTTACCTACTCTGAACTCATTAAGTGTTGTTTGGCTCGTGGCGCAGTGGAACAAGGTAAACGAGTCCACCAACATGTGTTCTCGAATGGTTATGAGCCTAAAACGTTCCTTGTTAACACACTTATGAATATGTATGTGAAGTTTAACATGTTGGATGAAGCGCAAGCTTTGTTTGATCAAATGTCTGACAGGAATGTTGTCTCTTGGACTACCATGATAGCTGCCTACTCTAGTGCTAAGATCAATAACAAGGCTTTGGAGTTTTTGATCTTAATGATGAGAGATGGCGTGAGACCTAATATGTTTACTTACTCCTCTGTTCTGAGAGCTTGTGATGACCTTTCCAATCTTAGGCAGCTCCACTGTAGCTTACTTAAAGTTGGTCTGGAGTCTGATGTATTTGTCCGAAGTGCTCTTATTGACGTTTACTCCAAAATGGGTCAACTCGAGTGTGCAATGTGCACTTTTAATGAGATGGTGACTGGCGATCTTGTCGTGTGGAATTCCATTATTGGTGGATTTGCTCAAAACAGTGATGGGGATGAAGCTTTGACTCTCTTTAAAAGAATGAAGAGAGCTGGATTCTCAGCTGATCAGTCGACCTTGACAAGTGCTCTTAGAGCTTGTACTAGTTTGGCACTTTTAGAAGTTGGAAGGCAAGTCCATGTTCATGTACTTAAGTTCAAGCGGGACCTAATCCTTGATAATGCACTTTTGGACATGTATTGCAAGTGTGGAAATTTGGAAGATTCCCACCAAATATTTAGTCAGATGGTAGAGAAGGATGTAATCTCCTGGAGCACCATGATCATAGGCTACGCCCAGAATGGTTTCAGCAGAAAAGCACTGGAATTGTTCAAGGAGATGAAAGTCTCAGGGATCAGACCAAACTACATCACTGTTCTTGGAGTTTTATTTGCTTGTAGCCATGCAGGACTGGTAGAAGATGGACAATATTACTTCCATTCAATGAAAAAGCTCTTTGGTATTGATCCAGGAAGAGAACACTACGGCTGCATGGTTGATCTTCTTGGAAGATCTGGAAAGCTAGATGAAGCGGTGAAACTAATCCGTGAAATGGAATGTGAACCAGATGCAGTGACATGGAGAACATTGCTTGGTGCCTGCAGAGTACATCGTAACATGGATTTAGCTGAGTATGCCGCCAAACAAATTATAAAGCTGGATCCAAGTGATGCGGGAACTTACATATTACTATCTAACATATATGCGCGTACTCAAAAATGGGAAGACGTTACGGACTTGAGAAGGTCCATGAAGGAAAGAGGAGTGAAGAAGGAACCGGGATGCAGCTGGATTGAAGTAAACAAACAAATCCATGCTTTTATAATGGGAGACAACTCACATCCACAAAAAGAGGAAATTAACAAAGAGCTAAATCAGATTATTTGGAGATTAAAGGAGGTGGGATATGTTCCAGACACAAACTTTGTCTTGCAAGATCTTGAAGATGAACAGATGGAAGACTCACTTCTGTACCACAGTGAGAAAATAGCTGTTGCCTTTGGTGTACTGAGCCTGTCTAGAGAGAAGACCATTAGAATCAGGAAAAATCTCAGGATATGTGGAGATTGTCATTTATTTGTGAAACTTTTGGCACAGATAGAGCGTCGAAGCATTGTCATACGAGATCCAATCCGGTACCATCATTTTCAGGATGGTATTTGTTCTTGCGGAGATTATTGGTAGTAGGGAATGGAGTACAGTTGAGTATGATAACAACCTAGTTAATATGCTTTTGATAGACTTATAAGCTTCACTATCTACATTAAACACATCATACTCACTTCCTCTCATGTTTTATATGTTTTTTCTGGCAGATTTAGTAACATTTGCAGAAATAGTGGCAATGACGAAGCACAAAGTACTGGTTTCATGCAGCAAACATTCGGTTCATAAGAGTGCACTCTCAACTTGCATTGGCAGCTATGAATTTCGATGTTGGCAATTAGAATTACTGAAGACACCCATGAAGGTATGCAGCTGCTGAGCAGAACTCCCATGTTTAGACAAATGCATCTATTAGTTGGACTGTTCAGTCCTATATGATCTTTTGACAATTTTATCCTTATTCAATTTCCAAAAAATTATCAAAAAAGATCCTCCTTTAATTTTCAGATTGCCTAGGTCCTCTATTTGAGATCTGCCAGAAATTTGATGCTTGTCAAGATGTCCAAGTTAAGAACTTTGTGTAACTTCATCAAACTAGCCTTTAAATAAGACACTTAGGGGTCGTTTGGTAGAGTGTATAAAAATAATTCTAAATAGAGTGTATTAGTAATGCTTGCATTAATTATAGATTGATTATTTTTATACATTGTTTGGTTTGGTGCATTAAAATAGCATGTGTTGCATAAAAAGTTTTATTTACAAAGATACCCTTCACAATTATGGTGGAAAAGATGTAAAAAAGGTTTTAAGGGGCAATTGTGTCTTTAACCATGCTAATGCATGTATTAAAACCATTACATTACTAATACCTAGAAATCCATGGTAAAGTAATACACAATAGCATTAGTTATACATAGGTTAGAAAAGAGTACCAAACAAGGTATTAATAATACACAAAGCTAATGCATGCATTATTTTTCCTACTACATCTACCAAACGACCTCCTAATCTATACAAGAAAGAATGTAAAATTGGGGAAGCTGAAATTTTTAATTGGCATTTGCTTTGAATTATTTGTTTGACTTCAAAAACCAGCCTGCTTACGCTAAAGGTTGCCAAAAGGTAGGATGACAAAGATGATATTCTGGTACAACACTGATTATATTGGATAATTGCACAGCTGCGATAATTTGCAGATGGAAAATGCAATCTACTTCTGACGGTTCCTTTATCTACAAAGTAGTTATATCACACATAACTTTGGTTCATTAGATGCTTCATTGACGTGTTACGGAGTATTGATCTTTTTTTCTGTTGGGAAAATGCTTTGCTAATATACATGTGGTTTAATCCTATAGCAGTCCATTTCTGTACTGTGTGGTTTAGTTTGTATGAGGGTTAAGAGTTATAGGCTTCATTTGTCCATATATGCTCATTTTCCACATGTTTGTTTCTCATGATTTCCTTGCAGATTTAGGGCCAGCTTGGAAATAGCAAAATTTGAAGCTGAACTGGTTATATCTATCAAGGAAAGGATCGATAAGAGTACATCCTCTATGTAACTGGCATTTGCATTGACCGCTAAGGTTTTTCATTTCGGTCTCCTTAACATTGATATTTGTGGCTCAAGAGTCGGTAATTAGCTTGGTCTAGAAGGGCAGGAGATTCACCAGAGTAATCCAGTTTTTTCCTGCTGTCTATATTTAGTCTAATGCCGGGGTCACACATGCAATTTTCATGGTCCCAAACTCAGATGATGCTGTAATGTGGCGCAAGAATGGTATAACTAAGTAAGTCCCTTGAATGAAGTTCATTGCGAAAAGCTTGATTGCTTGTAGCTGTTGGCCCCAGCTTGGACGACAGGTCCTGTTATTGTTGTCCCCAGAACTTTGATTCAGCAATTAGAATGAGTGCATGATATGTGGATTTGACGCATCACACCTTCCAGTTCTGCACGAGGCTCAAAAGCTTTGTATTTAAACGAAGAAGGGTAGAGGGGCGGACTCATTATCTACCTCGTATGAATCGTGCTCTGTTGGCTTTCAGAGATTTCTAGGCTATGAAAACACAAAATCTTGTTATTGCTGCTCTAGTGATGTTTAAATCTAATCTAGATGCCCATGATTGATACTATTTGGTAACCAATTATTGATAGGAGAATCTAGAATTATTACTTGAAATGTAGTTTGCCAGATTAGTATTGGAATGGATTCTTGATATGTTCTTGTTACAAAAATTATTACTGTTGGCAATTTTTCTTTTTAGAAAAACATATATTTTGAACTTTATCATATATATAAATAATAGAACAATGGTCCACAACTTTGTACTATCCCAAAATAGGGACAATCCATGCAAAACCAATAATTTAGTGACTGACCAAGCAAATGTAATATTCCATGTGTAAAAGCCAAAGAGGTCCACACAACAAAGGGTGGATGTCAGCAGGGTGTCTATATATATATTTTTTTAATCACTTTTTAATGCGAGAATTTCTCTGTATATGTTGTCATCATCAATTTAACGATCTTATAGTCATTAATAATTGAGTCATTCTAGACGGGGAAATATTATTGATTCTCTTGTGGACGAGTTCCATAGTAAAAATATAAAATATTTATTTAAATAATTAAGAACCTCAACAATCGTAACAATAAAAGATTTTCCTTTTGTGTCATCTTTGAGTTTCTTTTGTATCATTTTTGGAGCTTTCTAATTGGAAAGATCTCCGTTTTTTACTTCAATTCGAGGAAGCAAAACATGGATTTGTTTTCTTTTAGGATATGATGAAAGAAATAAAAGTTTAAAGTTTAGACGACTCATAGTTTTATTTCTAGAAATGAACATAAAGAAAGAAAGTAAAATATTTACCAAAAAAAAGAAGAGGAATCTTTTTAATAAAAGGACAAGCATGTCAGAATGGGACTCCTAAATTCTGTAAAATTTGCTAAACTGAAATTAGTCCCACGAGGGTCGGTGTCTTGTCTTGATGTTATAAAACACTAAATAATAGGACTTAATATGTAATTACTATTTACTTGTATAGATAATTGATCGTTTGATATGATAGATAAGTAGTATTTGAGTTAATTATTCAGCAAAACAAGTATGTATATGACTGAGTAATGGCTAGGGATTAAGGGACCCGACTTAGTCTCTTTGTTCGTTTAAAGTTGATTTACTATTTTTACTCGTAGCTTTAGAAATACATAAAAAAAAAAAAAAAAAAAACTTTGATGATCATAAATACTCGGTTGATGGATTTATGATACACAATTTGTCCCATATAAGCTCATGAGTATAGTGCAATGGAACTTCAAATTACAAACTTAACCATAAATAAATAAATAAAAAGTTAAAACTATTTTAGCCCAACATTATTTTTACCAAAGAAATGGGAATCTTTTCAATAATCCAAGAAAAGACATGCTTACATTCAGGCGTGTCAGAATGTGCCTCCTAAAATTCTGTACATTTTGGTTATCGAGAGAATTTTAGTAACTTAATTGATCAATAATTATAATTTATCATATTTTTCACTATCTGTGCCTCACATGACACTATCTTGAGTTTTATCATATTTTTCACTATCTGTGCCTCACATGACACTATCTTGAGTTCGAGTTACAAGAAAACAATAAGATGAGAATTTCGAAGAAAAAAAAAACAAATAATTGCCTTATGATATTTATTGATTGATACGATGTCCAATATTTATATTGAAATCTAACTAAATTCATATTTGTGCTAGAAAGTTCCACATAAAGGAGGATAAAGCACGGAAAACTCAAACTTAAAAGCTCTAGTTAAGAATGTACCACTCCATCACAATCCCTGATCGGTTATTATCCCTTCAAATGTTAGGTAGACTCTTCTACTCTCTTGTGTCACATTGTGGGACCCAACATATGGGATGGGGCCCCACCAATTATCTTATCATCTCATGACTCATGAGCTTGCATAAGAATATGGCAATATAACAATGGCAAATGGACCCCCACTGCTGTATATAATGTAATCTCTGTCTTTTAGTGCACGTTTTGATGTTAACAGATAACATCAATTGAGACCAACAACTTGCCCTTTTTTCATTAATCGCGATATCTGAGTCAGCTTACACGCATCTTAATTAATTTTATGAGATATTTATTATACTTTTTACTTTCTTGATAACTTTTAATTCAATTTTTTACCTGACGTGTTTACGATACAAGATTATATAATATCTTGATTCGTGCTAAATCAAAATATCGTAGTTCTTCATTATTTCATTGATCATAAGCTACCCAAGGGATAAAACAGAATGTTTGAACAAGTAAGCCTCTTTAAGTAAAAAGGAGGAGTGTTTTTTCTGTTGATTTATTTCATATGGGAATTTTAGTATTAGTAAATACTTCAACTTTAAAAGAGCCTGACAAAAACAAAAAGTGGGCAAAACCATTGGATGCAGCGACCCTTTTGTTGCTTATACTGCTCTTTTGTTTTTACTTGTGTTTCCTGTTCTTGATATTTTTTGGGTTTTTTTCAAGATTTCATCTGATTTTTAGCTTTTGGGGTTTCATCAAAAGTGAAGTTTGAGCTTTATATTTGTTGAAAGATTGGTTCTTTTTTTGTCTGATTTGAGTTTCTTGATATGCTTTTTAGTTCTGTATGTTCACTGAAAAAATTGTTTCTTTCTGGACTTGTGATTTGGTAGAGAGCTCCAAGACTTAATAGTATAAAGGGTTCTTTAAATTTGCTTCAAATTTTGTTGGGCCAGGGTTTTTTATAGATTCTTAGCTAGAAATGTGGGAAAGGTGATCATTTTTGGTATCTTAGTATATCCCTTTGTATTTGGATTTGCTGCACTCGAGCCGAGGATCTTTCATCTTTCGGATGTTTCCATGAGGTAGTGATAAGGTTTGCCTACACTCTACTCTCTCCAGACTATACTTGTGGGATTTCACGGGGTATGTTGTTGTTATTGTATCTTAGTATATCCCTTTCCAAATTGAATTGATAATGATGAAAAGTTTCAATCTTTGTAGTTCTTGAGAGTGGAAAAAGTTGTTATTTTTGGTCTAATATACAAGAAATCCATTAGGATTTTGGGGGTTGAATTCTTTATGATCATGGAGAAACAGGTTAGTTTCCAGGGTGCAACAATGGAAAAACAGCAAAGTTTTCGAAACGGGGCGATGGAGAAGCAGAAGAGCTTTAGAGGAATAATGGAAAAACAGAAAAGTTTTAGGATAGCAATGGAGAGGCAAATGAGTTTTGGTGGTGAGAGGAAAAGGGGTAAGGATTCACCGGGAAAACGAGGGGATTCCCCGTTGCATCTTGCAGCTAGAACTGGGAATTTAGGGAAGGTGAAAGAAATTATTCAGAAGTTTGATGAAAAAGGCATAAAAGATTTATTATGTCAGCAAAACCAAGAGGGTGAGACTGCTTTATATGTTGCTGCTGAGAATGGTCATAGTTTGGTTGTTGCAGAGTTCTTGAAACATTTAGACCTTGAAATTGCTTCTATTGTGGCAAATAATGGTTATGATACACTCCATGTTGCAGCAAGGCAGGGTCATCTTGGTGAGTTCTCTATTAATTATAAAGCAAATCGACTTCGATTATTGAAAAATCTAATTAGGCTAATTTAGGGGATAGAGAATGTAGATTCTTTCACATCTCGATTCAGTTTTGATATTACATGTGGTTCTCAGAGTATCTTTCCAGATTTGCCAGTAAAAATGTGGACTTCATGAATGAGATGATACTTCACATGAAATTTTATTACTGCTAATAGTGATGGTGACGGAAGGGGAGTCTTGGCGTAACTGGTAAAGTTGCTGCCATGTGGCCAGGGTTCAAGCCGTGGAAACAATCTCTTGCAGAAATGTAGGGTAAGGTTGCGTACAATAGACCCTTGTGGTCTTAACCTTCTCCGGACTCCGTGCATAGCAGGAGCTTTAGTGCACCAGGCTTCCCAATACTGATGGTGACTAGAGTCTGCAACTTCTATCCTTGATCTTAGTTTCCAGAATCCAACTTCTATCCGTCTGTGGACACATGTCTGATGATCGAACCACATAAATCGTTGTATTTTCTTTAGTACATTTCTCCATGTAGTCTCAATTATGTCGTTGAGGGTTGTTTTGTCAAACTGCAAAAATCAACTGGAATTTCGATCCTAACACTTAACTTGTGTAACTCGATCACATTAGAGCTTATATGTTTATGGTGACCATAAAAAAGAAACTTTATGGTCAAGTCTTAATTTACTCCCTCCGTCCCAGTTTAAGTGTCTTAGTTTGACTGGTTACAAAGTTTAAGAAAGAGACAGTATTTTTGGGACAAACCAAAAGGGAAAGTAAGATACTTAAATTGGGACGGAGAGAGTATAATTGTTGTTTCAAGCTTATCGTGGATACTTGTTAAACATGAATTCAGTATGTTCCTTTCTTACTTGCACTTGTTAACACTTTTTTGTATAAAATTGCAGATGTACTACAGGAACTGCTGCATTCCTTTCCAAACTTAGTCATGACCACAGATTCGTCCAATTCTACAGCGTTACACACAGCAGCTGCACAGGGACATATTCATGTAGTAAATATGCTTCTGGAGATTGATTCTAACCTTGCTAAGATAGCTCGGAACAACGGAAAGACTCTGCTCCATACAGCAGCAAGAATGGGACACTTGGAGATAGTTAGATCCCTTCTTAGCAAGGATCCTGAGTTTGGCTTTAGAACAGATAAAAAAGGCCAGACTGCCTTGCACATGGCTGCAAAGGGACAAAATGTTGACATCGTGCACGAATTAATCAAACCAAATCCTGCTGTTTTGGCCTTGGAAGATAACAAAGGAAACACAGCACTTCATATTGCAACAAGAAAGGGACGGATACAGGTTTGTTTGTTTAACATGTTTTTTCTTGTAAAGCATCTTCCGTAAACTTGAGATTTGTTTTATGTGTGAGGCAATGTGGGATGTGTTCTATATCTTGATGAAAAGTGCTGGTAGATCAAGGTAATACTGTTTATTTGGTAAAATCAAGATTACAAACTTGAGGGATTGTGGGCAGACCAAGGGTGAGTTCATTGTTGTGCCACGAAATGGTTATTGAAATGACTTACTGATAAGCTCCAGTTTCCTTTCTGGACAGTTATGTACCTGGAGAGAAGGAACATTCAGAAACACTTAATCTTTTAGTATCATGTATCGTGTCCTCCCGCATGAGGTCTGATTTCATTCTATGATTTGCAGGGATTTGGTCAGTGTCTGTTGCTTTTAATTTTACATAGAAATTTTAACACATAAACTGCGTTCTTTGTAAATGTACCATCTTTTTGGTCCTTATTAAGAAGTAGCTTATTTTTATGATTGTGTTTTGACACAAGAGAAACCAAAAAAGAGTACTCATTCATGACTTAATGTAGAAGTTGGAAATAGACCACTAGGCGACACCCTTGGGTGCTCTCTGCTATGTGTACTTGCAGATGGTACAATGTTTTTTTTTTACATGTTCAATCAAGGAAAATCAGCATCCTTTGTAACACTATGCTATGTGTAATTGCAGATGGTACAATGTCTTATATCAATTGAGGGCATTGATCTTAACACCCTTAATAAGGCTGGAGAAACAGTTCTTGAGATTGCAGAAAAGTTTGGAACTCCGGAGCTTGTTTCTAATTTGAAAGAAGCCGGAGCTACCCATTCCAAAGATCATGGGAAGCCACCCGGTCCTGCAAAGCAGCTAAAGCAGTCTGTCAGTGACATAAAACATGATGTGCACTCCCAGCTCCAACAGAGTCGGCAGACTGGCTTCAAAGTACGAAAAATTGCAATGAAGGTGAAGAAGCTCCACATTAGTGGTCTTAATAACGCCATCAACAATGCAACGGTTGTTGCTGTCCTTATTGCTACTGTTGCTTTTGCTGCTATCTTCACTGTACCTGGCCAATATGTTGAAAATGAAACTGATGGATTTTCTCTTGGAGAAGTACACATAGGGAGAAAAGCAGCATTCATAATCTTCTTCTTGTTTGACAGTATGGCATTGTTCATTTCAGTTGCTGTTGTTGTGGTCCAGACGTCTGTTGTCGTGATTGAACAGAAAGCAAAGAAACGACTCATGTTTTGGATAAACAAGCTAATGTGGGCAGCTTGTCTCTTCATCTCAGTCGCCTTTATCTCTCTTAGTTACGTGGTAGTTGGAGCTAAGGAAAGATGGCTTGCTGTGTATGCAACTGTGGTTGGTTGCATAATAATGCTCACTACATTTGGCTCCATGTGCTATTGTGTGGTCCAACATAGGTTAGAAGAATCGAGGTTGAGGAGCATTCGAAGAACTGAGACTAATTCACGTTCTTTCCCATTGTCTGTGGCATCAGATCCAGAGCTATGCAGTGAGAACTACAAGAGGATGTATGCAGTATAGGTAGAATAATCAGGCAGCTGTCTGCCTATGGCATCAAACGCAGAGCTCGGTAACTGAAACTATATGCAATTCTCAACCATGAAGTTCAACAACACTGACATGGCATCAGATTCAGAATGGTGAAAGTATGAAAGGGATCTATACTGTTCAGGAACAAATGACTAGAAAGTTCCAATAGATTGACAATAATATCGGAGCAATATCAGCTCCTGCAGCATCTTTCTTGGAAGTTCAAAATGAAGCATTAGTACATAGATTGCAACTTGGTGACAAGAATGTGGGGATGGCTGCTATTTGTTTTTTGCCTATATACCTGATCAACTTCTTAGTTCATCAAACAAAACGGTGTCATTGTATAATTTATGATAGCTTTTTTTTCCATCATCATGAAAGTTCCATCTTTTTCAGCTGCCATCATTTGTTAGAATTCTGCCAACAGGAAGAAAAAAACCCTGAGAAAGAGATAGTTCTATGAAAGTTGAGCTCGTAAACAGACATTCAAACTTAACCTCGGCTAACAAGTAAGCACTCCAACTTTGAGAGTGCACATCTAGACACCTCAATCTAGTCTCAACTGACAACTAAACATTCCAACTCTTCCTCACTGTGTCTCGTGGACACCTGACGTTGACATGACAAATAAATTTTGGAGGTGTCTAGATGTGCATACTCAAAATTGGAGTGTTTACATGCGAGCTGAAGTCGAGTATGAGTGTATGTTTATGTATTATGCCTAAGAGTACCGAGCAGAACTTTATTTTTTCTTCTCCATCCAGAATATCTTGATTTTAGACGCGACGTGGTAATTCCAATGAAGTACCAGAATCACTACATATCCAGCATTATTTATGTGCATTGGCATGCATACATGCAGGGCAAGAAACTCCCACACTGGCTTTTCGATGAATGCATCTAAAACGAAAGTGTACAGTTTAGTTAAGAAAAAAAGGAATGTACAATAAAGAATTCTGCATTTCTACAAGCAAGTCTTTTTGGTGAAGAACAAACTGCTTACTAATGAACACAACTCTAGTGAAAAAATGGAAGAGCAAATTGATGCTCTATATCCAGATTTCTGAGCTGGATTATTCCAGCGTTAATCGTCTATGAGTATATACATCAAGACCTACCGTACATTCTCAGCAAAGGGAATCCATAATTTTACATCAGAACATTATCTTTGAACCCTCTTGTCGGGGAATCTTAGTAGCTCAGTTCGTTGGCTACCTGAACTTTCACTTTGTAAGTGAGGGTTTGAATTTCCACCTTGTAATCCCCTCCCCGTACCCCAAGTTTGAGTGGGGGGGGAGGGGAGAACCTTGTTTTCTTTAGGTTTATAGGCTTTCATGCAGATACCAGGTACCAGAAAGCCTTGATGGTCATTTTTATTTATTCATGTCAGAGGTACTCTCCTGTTGAAGAGAAGATCTGGGGTGGGAGCTCCCTTCATTTCTTCTGGAACCGTTTGACACGCTCTCCTGTTGAAGAGCAGACCTGTGGTGGGAGCTCCCTTCATTTCTTATGGAACTATTTGACCTCTGATAGGTGCTCCCTTCATTTCTTCTGGAACTGTTTGACCTGTGACGGGAGCTCCCTTCATTTCTGGTGGAACTGTTTCTTGATAACATGCATACTGCATCAGTTGAGAAACGGCAGCTCAGGTGTACATGATGTGTTCTTACCTTCGTTGAGCCACTAGATTTCACATTGATCATTAAAATCACCTCTTCTTCTCTTGTTTCCTTGGACCATTTCCTTGGTGAGATAACATCAGGAATATCTTCTGAATTACGGAACTCTTCCTGATGTACCAAGATCTCTTCATCTTCACCAGATTTGATCATGCCAGCCGCAGGTGTGACCTGAATCAGATGAAATTATAAGATGGCCTTGCTTGCAGAAGAGGTCTACTTTCAGTACAGAGAAGTATAACATGCTAATTTTCTATTTTAGTAAAGAAAATATAGTATTGTGAACTCTGACTCTTGAAGTTAAGCATATGCTTTTTGTATCGTTCACAGACTCGCTACTACAAGATGTACTGTACAAATGAAATTTAGCCTTAATCCATTTTATGATGAGAAAAGGAACATCCAATCCAACCATTGAATAAGAGTTTAATAATCCATAGACCTGGAATCACCTTAAGCCAACGGGGAAAGCAAAAGGAATCTCTGGGACGATAGCCTGATGTTTGCTTGTTCTTGTCGACAGTTGATTGATATTGGCAAGTGATTTGGAAAAAAACATTATCCTGTCTAGTACTTCTGTTGGTAATTATTAAGCTGAATGTTTCTTGATTCTGAAGAAATATCTGGCAGGTACTGACGGCTACTTCAGGTATATAATACAGTTCTTCCAGTATAGACCTGATTTTATCATTATTCTGGAAGATCTTCCCAAACTCTTGTCTCCTTACTGATCTATCAACACGGGAAACTTCAACACTAAATTTGCACCGCACAGGCTTGTGATCACTATCTGTCACTTTCATGCAAGCATCGTACCTATCGCATAAGTGAAATCAGTTTCTACATGGACCAAGAAAGACTTACTTGAAGAAAGCCCTGAGAAATCCTACTGTAAAATGGAAGCAGCTACAGGGCTCCCTAAACTGCACTGCATAGAAGGAGCTGCCCGGCTATCTCGATATAGCACTCTGTCACACCAAGCTGGAATTCGTTTCTTCTCCCCAGAATCATATCCTAAAGTGGAAAGCGAAAATGTCTTTCAGTGCTTTTTGACATTTCATGCATTAAGCAATACAACAATCCGAAAGGGAAATCTTAAACTGGTTCTTGGACATATCTTTATCATAAGAACACTGTAGACAGTTTAACAACTCCCTCCGTTTCAATTTATTTGTCTGGTTTTGACTTGACACTGAGTTCAAGAAAATAAAGAAAAAATTTGAATCTTGTGATCCTAAACATGCCATGTGGAAAGTTGGCAAAAAAGGGAAGAAACATTCTTTTTTAAATGGACTAAAAAGGAAAACAAGACAAACAAATTGAAACGGAAGGAGTAATATTTGGTGCAGTGTAAGAAAGTAATATGTTGAGTCACATGTTATAATCATTACAAATATATCTCACCTCCTAATCCTGGTTTCCCCTTGTCAAACTTGTAAGTTGGAGGAAATTTGATGATTGCTTCACGCATCCCTTGGAAAACTTTACCAGCTTTCATTTCTGCTCTTAGTTGATCTTTCTCTCTAAGCCAGTCAAAGCATCTTTGTGAGACGAAGTCCCTTGCTTCATCATAAGATATTCCAAAAAGACGATAATTAAGATCCCCACAGAAAATCACCATATCAGCTTCAGCAAGGTCAGGCTTTCCCTTCCCGGGACTAATTGCTGCAGCCTGAGATAGAGGAAATCAAGCTTTAGTTCAATAGAAGAAGATAGTATGAAACTGATGAATACAAATACCACGCCATACATCTGTACCACGAAGCATTTGAGCAGCAGATGACACACCAGCTGCAAGAGAGAGGATCCATGGCAGGCCAGAAGAGTAAAGCAGCCACAGTAAATATGTGGAGAAGACAAGAGAGCAAGTCAAAAACAGGTATCGCAGCATACCAGCAACATTGTCAAGAAGGTTAGAAGACCGAGTGAAAGCCATTGTTCTATATATATGGTCAAAATCAGCATTGCGGCGGTTGACTGCTTCTAAATGTGCTGCAAAGTGACAGTTCACGAAGCACATAATCCGATCAAATACTCTTAACCTCAAACCGACTCCACCCTGCATTATAATTGTACAACCATGAAATTGTGGCAGTTCATTCCCTTTTCAAAGAAAACGACAATAATTTAGATTAGAAGCTGAAGCCCTTATATATTGTTTTATTGTCTCAATCATCTTCATTACCTCAACTTGAATGAAAACAAATTCTTTATCCAATTTGAACACTTAATAGATTGATGAATTCTAATGACAATATCATTGTTTTGTTATTTATACCTCTTAACAGTAAGAAATACTTGCCTTATTACCAATGGCATGTCCTAAACCACATGCAACTGCTGCAACGTCAAGGTCCCCCACATGTACTCGAAGGGTTTTTCTCACCCTAAGTTAAGATTAACGGTCAATGTTACATAATGTTCAGGAAAGTAATATTTTAGTAGTATGAATAGGCAGGATCCAGTGCAAGGAAGATGTTGTTCTACGATGCATGGTTTTTTTTATGAAGTACAACTTGCATTTCAGCTTAAAATGGAAAATAGCTCATTAAAGTAACCACACTAGTTCTTACCAGATAGCAATAAGCAAGCCAGCTAGTTGCCTTGATCCTACCCTTTCAAAACTTGATCCTTCATCCAAAGTCTTCCCTATTGCATCCAGCCACCATTGTCCACTGGATGTTCCTTCTAGTCCTACCTACAGTACACAGTAGACAAGATCAAGATAGTATAAGGTGTCACTATCCCCATGGGTCCAAATATAAGTATCCCTCAATCGTCAAGATACCCCGTTGAAGTGTGGGACCATCTCATCTAAGAACCTACAATGTTAGAGAGAGCAAATCTTTTACTTATTTAATTATTTTTCAATAGTATTAGAGCTAAACTCATCTCAACTCTTAGTTATATTGGACTCCGATGTAATATTGTCCACGCTCCAAATGTCTAGCCTTGGCATGCAGGGGATAGAATGTTCCACATCGTCGAGGGAATGTGCTGTAGTTTTCTTATATAAATGGTGTTGGACAATCATCACTTCATGAGCTAGTTTTTTTTTTATCTGAGTTAGGTGCAAGTTCATTTTCTTTACGAGATGTAAGGGGTGTACTTTGATAGCTTACAGTTTCTTTTGCTGCAGACATTGCAAGAAAACCTGCTCCCATTTCTACTTCTTGCAATCCAATTACTACAATTTCAACATCCAAAATGGCAGAACTCAGCCAAGTTGCCAGTGCTTCCTGTGAGGTTTTTCCTTCAGCAACATTCCACGTGCCAACCAGAATCTTGAAATTTTCTTGTCTGGTGTATAAATGTCTTTTCTGTGCTCTTTCTGATTGCAATATGTGATCAATAGGTCCTGGAGTGGCGAGGGTCCATCCACGTATACCTCCGTGATTAGCCAAGCTAAAAACATAATCACCCCCAATTGCCATTTTTGTTACAGGATCGGTATGAGCAACCCAATTAGCTACCAAGTTCCCTTCAAGGTCCAGGACCTGTACCATACCACTTATATAGCCAACCCATATTCGAGAACCATGAGCACATAAGCATAGAACAGCACAAGGATGATGATGGAAATCTTGCAAACGGTTTCCATTCCCATCCCACTGCACAAGTAAACCATTTGAACATCCACTCCAAATCATTCCATCAGATGAAAGCACAAGGGCTTCTGTTTTCCTACTATCTTCTGAAGATGCTCCTGACCCCTTTGTTGCAACTCGACGTACAGCACCGGCAGCTCCCATTATAGCATTGCGTGAACGCTGGAAAAAGTTACCTCCTTGTGACTTTTCTTTTTTAGATTTGGAGACAGACTTGACTTTACTCTCATCTTCCACAGCTTGGTCTGGCACAGATGACATATCAACCCCATTTTCAATCTGACCATCTACATTATACACTTTCAGGAGTTCCCTGGTTCGTGCATCCCTGCAGTTTTTGAACTATCAGAGTAATTAGTGGCTAGGCAATTATCAAAAAAAGAAAGCCTCAACTCTTACCTCTTCTTTTATGTATTAACATAGAACAAATGCATACGTCATATTCATCTGGAAGAAATGTAGAGGAACATACCATAACGAGAAGGATAAAGATCCTGATGCCCACACTTTTGCTCTTACATGATCAGAGAGCAAACACTTCACATCAGAAGATGAGATGCTACATACACCATTAACTGTAACTTGGCTTCTAAGGTTAACAAGTGACCTTTCCACAAGTAAAGAAGCAATATGTGTTTCATCTGATGATAGAGAGAGAGACTTCTGTACTGCTTCCCATGGCCAAACCTTTATGATACCGCCTTCAAATCCAGACCATATATCACCTGGACCAAGAAGAGAGTAGTCATGATAAATCGTTCCTTTGAACACTATCAGGAGCAAAATTAAAGATAAGATAAGTTAGTGAGGTATTCACAGAGACCAGTAAGAGAATATAACAATAGAACTTTGAAGCACAAATTGTTAAGATCAATCCATGAGAAATGAGGCAGACATGGATTTATGGGTTTAAGCTAAAGTGACAGAAACGTCCAAGTTGTAACCTGGATATGTCACTTCAAATGCAGCATTATAAAACTGTGTATTTACATTTTTTGCTATTGTATGACTTGAAGCATGGTTATGCAAATCATTGGAGAGACCTTTGCACCGATACGATCCATAGCAAGCACACTTCTTTATTTTTTTTTGTTTTTTTGAGGAAGGTAACTGTGTATTAATCGGCAGCACAAAGGCTGTGCTGTGAGCCAAACTAGAATTCCAAAAAACAAAATTTATGCCCTTGTTCATCTCATAAGGACTTCAGAAACTCTAGCAATTTTTCAGCTTCATCTACATAGTTTCCTTTACATCAAAAATGAAATAGTAATGTACAATTCATCTTGACTCTTTGAATTGTGCAACTTATATCTTCAAAACACGTTGCAATCACATTAGTATCTTGATCAATTTTCCTTGTTACTAGGAAAGAAACATCATATGTTGACAAACAAGTAAGATCCTCTTACTCAAAACAAGATTTAATTTCCAAGGGTTGGAAGTCTTAGCAACCTTAAGATGCACCGACATATCTCAACCTTAAGATAATTAAATCGAGAAGACCACTTCTTTCAGTGAAACGTAAGCTAACAAGAATTTCAATAGTGTGATCGGAATGATAAAAATTGTAGGATCATAAGCAAGGAAAATTCAGATATTACCATAAGAAGATAGCATCAATGAAAGAACGGGACCACGATGAGCATTCCAGGAGAGGCCTTCCTTGAAAGGGGAATCATCAGAATTAGGCTGGTCTGTTCTCCAAGACCTGATCTTGCCATCCTTATGTCCACTCCAGATTAATTTATTCCCAGAATCAAACATCAAGCATAATGTGGGTGATATATCAGCTGACTCGTAAAATGGTGCTGCGTCCTCATCCCCTCTCCTTGCCCGTCCACCAATTCCTATCCCACACTCATATTGATTTGAAAAATTCCACACTCTTACACCAGATTCTTGTCCTACCCATAATTGTGTCTCGGAACAAACAATGGTCCTCAAAAATTTCCCAACCTGCATTATTGTTTAAAATTTGAAAGAGAAAATGTGAAAGGATAATAAGGAGAAAAAACTACAGTAGCTCATGCATTACTCATCAAGAACATCCTATCCATTTTCAAATATTGTTCAAGATTTCCGACTTCTTTTTTGCACATTCAAAAACTGTGCTCCCAACATGTGTACCTTTGTTTATAGGCATAATACTTAAATAAGCCCTTTAACTTGGGTTCAGCTAGCATCTATGCCCTCCAACTTTGGGTGTGCACAAGTAGGCACTTAAACTTGTATAAAATTGAACAAGTAGACACACATATCCTAAGTGGCATAATACATGTAGGACGCGATATAGGACACAAAATTGTCATGTAGGACGCCACATATGACGATTGTGTCTATTATTCAAGTGTAAGTGCACACTCAAAGTTGGAGAGCGTAGATGCCAACTGAAGCCAAGTAAAAGGGCATATTTATGTATTATGCCTTATTTCTACGAACAAACATAGTTCATTAGTTGTGTTTGGTATGATGTTTCTTGAAGAAGTCATTCTAGTACTTCCAAAGTGTTCTCTCCAAATAAAATGTTTTTCACCAAGAAGATAATATTTTATCACTTATGAGTGGATGTCATTAAATTTTCATGCTCCAGAAACTTCTCTTATGAGCCTAGGGTCTATCGGAAACAGTCTGCATACATCCTACCCTCCCCAGACCTCACTTGTGGGACTATAATGGGTATGTTGTCATAGTGTACAGGCCAACTTGCATGCACTTCGACTAATTCCACGATGTACCTGCTACATTCCACCATCACTAGAAAAAAGCTAACACATCTCATGAATGTCATTTTTATTTTACAAGTATTTCTAACTCTTACCCCATCTCACTTGTTTTAACCTTGCTTGGGCTCTTAAGAAATGCCAAAGGGTGCATGTCGGGTCCCTCCAAAAAGAGGATCCGATACAGGTGTGTCATCATATTTGGAGACTTCGAGCAACATATATAGGTTTTAACCAACATTTTTATCTTGTTGTTAACCTTAATGCTAAAAAATGAAAACAGAACACTTACATTACCATTTTCAAAAGAAAATAAACCCTGTCTTCCTCCTAATACCATTACTACATGTGAGATAGATTTATAAACAACAAAATAGTTCCCCATGGTGAAACATTTTCTCCCGATTTCGTTCATAAAAAACTTGTCCATGATGAAAGAAATATGCATTTCATTACCTGTGTTTCTTTGAGGGGATGTGGCCTGATCTCAAGGTAAGTTGGACGGGCAGGATGCAGAGGCGCACGAGCTGGTACTTTAAAGCTCCCTACTCCACCACCAGTTCCTTCAAACTCCGCCAAAGGCGATTGATGATGATGATGATTATCATCTAAACCGTCCGCTACAACCCCAACGCCTTCAACCTTTCGATTGACCAAATGGGAACCTTCTCCATCATTGTATAATTCTTCTTCTTCTTGTAAAGAGCCATCATTATTGTTGTGAATGAGATTATGCGTCCCTTTGTGATAAACCTTTTCTCGAGCAGGTTGTGTGCAACTCGGATTATGATCCAATCCATGTACCTCATAGTCTTTGATTCCATCCATGTAATCAAATATCGCTTTAAATTTCAATTCCCAGACAGATTCATTTGTCAAATTTGCAAAAAGCTTTAAATTTGTGTGAAGAAAAAATCAGAGTGAGTGAAGCAGAGGGAGTGGACGTGCATGGGAAGAGGAGCAGAGTTCGGGGGAATTGTGGAGAGATTAAATGGTCCGAAAAATATTTTCTCGAGAAAAATAAATTTATTGAAAATAATCAAGATAACTTTCATAATGGAAGTTTGAAAAATAAATTTTAGGAGTGTTATTGGATCACACCTCATCTTCACTTGTACCCTATAGCCTCTACCCCACCTACATACTATTGTATTTGTAAGGTTATGGCCATTTTTTATCGATAATATTTTTTACTTGCATACTGAACACACCACTTTTTAAATAATTGTATAAATCATTTGTTAATGCAATAGTAAATTTGTAAGAGAAATAATTAATGTTTGCTTAGATTTTCTAAAGTTACAATTACTTGGGACCAAATTTTATTTGCCTGATATTTGATTGAATACAAAATTTATTCTCGTGCATGCACAATTCGACTATTGTGCACACCTTCAGGGAGCAAAATACAGTGGCAGACAAGTTAACCAAATAAAAAACACTAAAACCTCTATAAATGGGTTATAAAAGTCACATAGAAAGCCGTGATTCCTATGTTTTTCATCCACTTCATTAACCACTCGACTCGAGACGTATTTAAGTATAGTCAACAGGCATTAGTTGTCATGTGGCTCATTTGGACAATCTGAAATGTGAGTTTACAAGAATGTTTGAGAAACAAGAACAATAAGCTTTCTTTCTTGCATAATGCAACACAAATAGCAGAATTATAAGAAACTAGTAGTAGGATATGAGTATGAAGACAATGGTAAATGACTTGGTATGTGTCAACAAATCAGGAAAGCACTGTACAAATTTGATCCCCAGAAATACAACCACAATCTGCACAAATTACAAGAGATGAGACAGAAACGTCGAAAGATAACAAATTCTTAGCATCAAGGAGTCTTTTATAGCATTCTGAAACTTGACATTCTTTTGATAAATTTCATCAAATTCGAACATTATGAATCAACCAAGTTGCGCCTGGGATCAAGCAGGTATTGGTTCCTCCAAAACTGTGCAAATTTGAACAAAAACTCAGAAAAATAGATAATTTAGAAAAGAGTGTGAGGGTGAGGGTGAGAATAAGAGAGAAAAAATGGTAAACCTTTCTTTTGCACAGACACGGCAGTTGAAGTATCTTGAGTGTCCTCCATAACAGCTTCTGTAACGACTGGTGCTT
>JAJOOO010006926.1:0-31220 GCA_029582685.1 Solanum piurae | reverse complement strand
TACTTATTGCTTATGGTCATTTTAATTGCTTCCGCGACCAAGGATGTGTAATGATACGTTATGAGGCTTGTTTGGGGTTCCTTCGGGTTCCCCATTCGCCGGTCACGTCTAGGCCCTAGGCTTGGGTCGTGACAACTTACCTCAGCTTTACACAACTCATGAATACTCAACTCAAATACGAAGTAAAACAACAATAATGGTCCAGTTTATACAAAGCATCTACAACAGTAAATGACAACTCAATGTATTAAAGAAATACAATAAAAACTCAGTTCATATATATAAATTAATATAATACTATGTGATATTCTCTAACCGGCAACCACGACTATGAGCCTAAGTGATGATACAATATCTCGCCCACGCTGCCAGAACTTTCCTATACTTTGGTCATATAGAACGCCTCAACTAATTGGATCCACTAGTCTCTGCAAAAAAGTACTAAGGAATCATCTAAAAAGTATGATCATTTCTACCCATGATGGCTACATGGTTTATGAAGACTTGGTTTATTATGATCTCGCGTCCTCATATCGGTGCTCATTACTACTCCCAAAATATACTCATCTCATATGTTTTTAAAAACAAAACTCTTTCTGTGATTTGAGATAATTACTCAAAAACTAGCTCAAAAGCTCTCTTGGAAATTAGTGTTTCCTTTTTTATTCAAATGTGAAAACATTTACTCTTTGGGAATACTTAGTTCCCATATACTCTTTTTGAAGAAATGAACTTTATTTGTTACTCTTACTTAACTCAAAACTCAAGTCTTGAAATAAGATTAAAACATTTGTAAAAGACTTCTTGGAAAGACTCTATGAACTTTCTAGACTTGACTCTTAACTTTCCTTGAATTCGAATTTATGGATTCAAGGTTATGATTCAAGTTTATTGATGATTTCTAAGTGTTTAGAAATCATTTAGAGTAGTTAGAATCATTCGGAAGTGTTAGTACACTGTAGCAGGAATTAAATAGGCTAAATGACGAAAAATGGGTGGGGGCAGATGACTCAGGCACGTTCCTGGCACGCCGTGCCAGCCCCTTAGTTACTGGGGCTCATATCTGGCGCACTGCTGGTGCGTCGCCCCAGCCTTCCTGGCGCTACGGGGGCGCACTGCGCTAGCCCCTCCCCAGGCAAACCCGACGAACTTTTCAACTCATTTTCTGATCTAAATTCGACTAAACTTGATCCTTTTTCTCAAATTCTCTCTAGAAACAGATAGCCAGAACATATACACAAAAATCTAACTCAAACAACTCAAGGAATCAACACTCAATCTCAAGAAACTCCTCAATCTCAAACCAAATTCAAGAACAAAAAGCAATTCAAGAACATTCAAACTTCCAATCTTTTTAGAATGAATTCATGCTGAATTAAACATGTTTGGCACGTGGGTGAATGAACCCAACGATATTAAAGTCTCACATACCTCGTAGGATCAAATCCTTGACGAAATCTGAAATCAATTACTTATGAAGATGACGAATCTTTATTTTTCTTCTTCTCTTCTCTCTTGAGTTCTTCTCTCTAATTCCCTAGCGTGAATTTCCAATTCTGCAAACTGAACCAATTCAGTTTTGACCCTAATTAAATCACTAAAAATGAATTAAATCAAGTAGGTATGGAAAAGACCGAAATACCTCTTAAAAATCTGATTTAACTTTCCTTATCTAAACAACCCAGCTTCAAATGGGCATATCTCACGTATACAAACTCGGAATGGCACAAAATTGGTGGCGTTAAAATGATAATTCCAAGATCTTTGCTAAGGTATCTCTAAGCACACCTAACTCATCCTGATCTAGGAGTTGTGGTCATTTGAAGTTGACCAAATCTCATACTTAACTTAATTTAGCCAATTTTCCAGATTTTTCATTCTTTCCAAAAGTGACTCTTTCTAATTCTAGCTCTTTCTAGTTCTTTCAAATAGCTAGGTGTTATAGTAAGCTTCCATAGTGTTGGGTTCATTTACCCACATGCCAATCATGTTATTTTCAGCGCAAATTTCATTCTTGAAGTTGAAAGATTAGAGTTCTTGATGAGTTCTTGACAACTGTTCTTGAAGTTCATTCAAAATCTTAATTTTTTGGGGTTTTGATGAATTCTTGAGATGAAAGTGAGTGTTTTTAGGGCTATATTGAGTGGATTAGAGTGTATTTATGCTGAGCGATTTAATCGAAGTAATTGGGGAAGAAATCATTCAATTCTAGGCTAGTTAGGGTGAGAAAACAAGCAAAGAAACTCGTCGGGTTTTCTGGGTTGTGGCCTGGAGCCTCGCGTCAGCCAGTACGCCCCAAATTATGTTCTGTATTTTAGGGGCTGGCGCCGCGAACTACTCAGTGCACCGGGTCGCCTGCCCCGTCTAGTTTGCAGTCGGTTGCTCCGTTTGAGTTCTTTTAAAGTGTACCCCTTTTGATTCTAAACACCTATAAATCATTGCCACCATGACATAACCTTGAATTCATTATTCAAATTCAAGT
The DNA here is from genome assembly GCA_029582685.1 of Solanum piurae. Taxonomy (NCBI): domain Eukaryota; kingdom Viridiplantae; phylum Streptophyta; class Magnoliopsida; order Solanales; family Solanaceae; genus Solanum; species Solanum piurae. The sequence continues at coordinate 28,738 of JAJOOO010006926.1, read as the reverse complement.
TAGAGTTAAGAGTTAAGTCTTGGAAGTTCTTTAGAACATTTTGAGAAAGTCCCTTTTAGTTTTTTTGATGAGTCCTCTACAATTTCTAATAACTTGTTTCAAGACTCGATCAAGTGAGTATGAGAATGAGTAGAATGTATTCATGAGTCTAATTTATCATCACAAGATCCTTCATATCATGAACCATAACTCTTGAATTGATAATTCACATTCAAGAGAGAGTTAAGAGTAGAATTCAAGAAAGCTTTTGAGTTCAATTGTGAATCCTTTAAGATCAACTATCGATTTGAACTAAGTTTTGAGAAAGTAAGTATGAGAATTGGAAGAGTTGTATACATGAGTTCCATGTTGTTATGTAGACCCTCGAGTCGAGTCATTCATGGCCATAAATTCCGCATGAACTACATAAGTTGAGTATCTTTGTGAGGAGTAGTACCTTCAAGTTCTAAGTCTTAAGTATTGAGTTCCTAACATATTTGAGTTTATATTCCTAATCATGGGAATATTACATGTTACCCATGAAGTCCTTGAGTTGAGTAGTCCATGCCCATAACTCTACATGAACCCTATAAGTCGAGCACTCTTGAGATGAGAAGTATCTTTGAGTCTGTAACACCCTAGAAATCTAATGACCTAAGCTAGAACCTAATGTGTAGTCTAGTAGCCTAATGAAGTTAAAACGTAATGTTAGAGTCCTTAAATAACTTCCCTAATAGAGTACTAGGGTTTTAGTGCCTAAACGTTAAGGCAAGACCCCCTAGGACCCCCCCAAGGGTCCATGAGGAGGACCCAAGGGAAGGTCCAAAAGTTGTAAAAAACAGCACGGAACCACGATTGGGCACCTAAGCCACGTGGGTGGACCCACGCTCCGTGGTTTGGAGTCGTGGATTGAGACTTAATCTCCCCAAGATGTCCCTCCTAAACTCCCTCTCTAACCCAAACACGCCCATGCAGGATGGGTCGTGGTCCCATCCACGAGCCGTGGATGGGGTCCGTGGATCCCAACCTGCAAAAGTTGGTTTGGGGTTAGGCCATAGGGGATGTTTTCGTAAATTATTAATTAAATTAATTAAGTAGTGTGGAAGGTTTTTATTAGTTATTTTAAGTATATTAAATTATAATTAACTATTAAACAACCCTTTTAACTCTCATAACTCACAAACTCAACCAACTTCCCTCCCAAAAATATTCTCTCTCTAAACTCCATTGAAGAACAAAGAAGAATGTCAAGATTAGGGTTCAAGATCCAAGCTTTTCACTCAAATTTCATGTGAAAACATAAATTAATGTACGGGAACCTTGATTAATGGAACACTTTTCTCCATGAAGCCCTTCAACTCTTGATTTCGAAATTGGTAACTTGTTCAAAAACTAGGGTTTTCATTTTAGCCATGGGTTCTTCCTAAAAACAATTTTATTATGTTAATTGCATTATATTATGGATGATTTGATATTTAATGGTCATTTTCATTGTAAAATTCCCCATGAACCCATGAACACCCCCATGACCCCAATTTCATGAATTGTGATGGGTGTATTGATGCAAGGTGATTACTATGAATTTTATCTATGTTAATATAGTTATTGAATCTTTTTTATTTATGCCTATTGTAGTATCTTTATGTGTAATTGTGATACATGATTCATGACCTTGAAAGGGGTAAATTGCTAGGGTTTGTACACATTAGTGAAAGTTGAGTATAACCTATTGATTCACCTAGAAAGTAAATCTCCTATGACTAATCTGTAAAGTATGGTATTGTTGAAAGGTTGTTCTTCATTTACCCTTACACTTGATGATTCATGAATAGTCTAGGATGATGATGATGTTATTGTGTTGATGGAAAGTCTATTCTCATGAAAACACTATGAATGTAATGTGAAAGTTCTACTCACATACTAATGTTTATTCTAAGGGTGAAAGTAAATTCTCACCTTTAATGAATCTATGAGCTATTTTGATGAATTGTATTGAATTAAGGATAGAGAATTCCTTCACACATGTAAATGCAATTCAAGATTAATTATGTATAATTTGGGAAATAATGCTTAGCACCGAGTGGATATGGAAAATAAGGTAAAGGCCCTTCCGCCAATTCAATAGGTTGGGTCATATAAAGTGAACTCATGAGATGGAATCCCCTCCGCCAATGCAATAGGGCGGGTTTCTAGAAGCAATCTACATATCCCATAACTATGTGCCAACATAGGACCTTAGCTAGTGGATCCATCTTATAGCTATACATTTAGTTCTACCTTAGGCAAGTAGGACACCTTATTTCTATGTGAGGTTACATGACACCGGATTCCATGTAGCTCACATGGTCTATGTCGGTTATGGCTACTTTTCCTATATAATGAATGAGACATGAACTATACTATGACTTCTTGGTGAATTTACTTAGTAGGAGTGGGGGTATGGGACTTCACTTCCACATTTCACAAGTGGACTTAGTAGGATGTTGTGGATATATTATGATGAGATATAAATGTATGCATGTGTGTTGAATGGATAGTTGTTATGAATGACTTTCCTTATATTCAAGTAATGTACATGACTATTTCCTTATTTGTGACTAATGATTATAATGAGGTCTAAAGATGATATGCATAACCAAGGTAGCTTCAAGATGGTGCTTAGTAGGGTTGGTATTATAGGATGCTAACCATACATTGCACAAGTGTTCCTTAGGGGTTGCTAAGGTGTTGATATTACTATGTAATGAGTATAAATGTGATTATGGCTTGTGTTGTACATTGTAAATGCATGTTGGTTTCTAAACTTGACAATGGCATACTTTTCAACTAAAATGTCCTTTTTATCATATTTCAAGGATTTTATGCATGTTTCCATACTTAGTACATATTTGTGCTAACCCCTTCTTCTTCTACATTTTGATAAGTGTAGGTTCCAGCTAGATAACATACACTCTCTTTCTTGAAGAAGACTTGGATTGCTTATCTCCAAGTTGTGGTGAGTCCTCATGTTCGAGGACAGATTATCCATTTCTTAGTTTCTATTGTACTTCTCATGTTGAGACTTTTATTGATGTAAAGGGCTAAGTCCCAAACTTTGTATTCCTATGTTTTAGATGGTGTATGAGACAAAGTCTAGATTCCTATGATTTTCCTTTATGAAAAATAAAGTTTGACTTCTATTGTAAAAGTTTGAAATTTTTCCGCATTATTTCTATGTCTTATGTTATGATGATGCTAGAGACTTGTATGAGACCCCTTCGAGGTCAAGTACATTGTGTTACGTCTAGGGGGTATTCCCGGGTCGTGACAAACTTGGTATTAGAGCATAAGGTTTTGGGAATAATATTTAAGTTGATATCTCATGCACCACGTCTAGTAGAGTCTTGTTCATGAGTGTGAAGCGCGCCACACTTATGAATGAGAGGCTATAATATGTTTAGGAACTTTCACTTGTTCCATTGCTCTTTAGTCGTGCTTGGAGTCCTAACTCTATGAAGTCCTTTCTCCTAACCCTTTTCTTGTGATTATAGGCAATGAATACAAGAAGGGCTAATGTAAGAAGGGCACAAGAGGAGAATGTGAATGAGGGAGTTCCTCCCCAAGCTCCTCAAGACCCTCAAGTTCCTAATTATGAAGGGCCTATGACTACTGTGGAGATAAGGGCGGCTCTCCAAACTTTGACTCAACTCATGACGGTTCAAACTCACGTCGTCGCTACTCAAACCCAAGCTATAACGGCCAAGCCAACCGAGAAGTTAGTCCCCGGGTAAACCCTAATGTGAGTACCATGGCCTCAAGGTTGATAGATTTTACTAGGATCAACCCTCCTATTTTCTAGGGTTCCAAAGTTAATGAAGACCCACAATAGTTTTTGGAGGAGGTTTACAAGATAGTGGAGGCTATGGGGGTCACTTCTATTGAGAAAGTTGAATTAGCCGGGTATCAATTGAAAGATGTGGCCCAAGTCTGGTATGCACAATGGAAGGATAATAGGCCTATAAGGGCAGGTCCCATAAGTTGGGAAGTATTCAAGAAAGTCTTCCTTAATAGGTTCTTTCCCCTTGAGAAGAGGGTAGCCAAAGTTGAGGAGTTTATCAACCTTCGCCAATGAGGTATGAGTGTCCAAGAATACTCCTTGAAATTCACTAAGTTTTCCAAATATATCCCCATCTTCGATGTCTAACCCAATAGATAAGATGAGTCACTTTGTCACCGATGTATTCGATGCTATTGAAGAAGAGTGTCGAGCGGCAATGCTCCATGACAACATGGATATCTCACGGTTAATGGTCTATGCTCAATAAGTTGAGGAGACAAGGCTTAGGAAGAAGAATAGAGAGGTGAAGAGGGCAATGAATGATGATGGAAATTCTTCTAAGGGTAAGTTTGAGGGTCAAAGTGGACCAAGGTTCAAGAATAGGTTCTCCAATCAAAGTTCCTCTAATTCTCCAAAGACCAATAAAGATAGGGTTTCTAACACTAACCCTCAAGGAGGCAATAGGGGTGGATCTCCCATGGATATACCTATATGTGCCAAGTATGGTAAGAAACATGAGGGGAAATGTCTTGCCGGTATGGGTCTGTGCTATGTATGTGGCAAAAGTGGACATCAATTGAAAGATTGTCCAACTCGTGCGGCCAAGGGGAAAGAGGGTAACCAAGCTCCTCCAAGTGGTTCAAATCCCAATGCTCCCAAGAAGAATCGCTTTTATGCTCTCCAATCCCGAAGTGATCAAGAGGGATACCCGGACGTTGTTACCAGTATGTTTCAAGTATTTTCAGTTGATGTTTATGCATTATAAGACCCCGATGCCACTTTATCTTTTGTTACTCCTTTTGTGGCTATGAAATTTGATGTACCTCCCAAAGAGTTAAAAGAACCTTTTTCCGTGTTACCCCGGTAGGTGATTCAGTTGTAGCTAAGAGAGTTTGTAGGAGTTGTCATATCTCTTTGTCTCATAGAGTCACTTTGGTTGATTTGGTAGAATTAGACATGCTTGATTTTGATGTAATGTTGGGGATGGATTGGTTGCATGCTTGTTTTGCTTCCATTGATTGTAGAACTCGGGTAGTAAAGTTTCAATTTCCAAATGAGCCCATTTTGGAATGGAGGAGGGGGGGATTCAATCCCTAGAGGTCGATTCATTTTATGTCTAAAAGCTTGTAAAATGATTTCTAAGGGTTCCATCTATCATAATGTAAGATTTAAGGACATTGCGTCTGAGACTCCTCCTTTAGAGTCGGTCCCCGTAGTAAGAGAATTTTCGGAGGTCTTTTCCGATGACTTGCTCAAAATTCCTCCCGAACGGTAAATAGACTTCGGCATTGATCTTTTGCCGGATACTCAACCCATATCAATTCCCCCTTACCAAATGGCACCGGCCAAATTAAAAGAATTGAAGGCACAACTCAAGGATTTTCTAGACAAGGGTTTTATTCAACCAAGCATATCTTCATGGGGTGCACGGGTATTGTTTGTGAAAAAGAAAGATGGGTCTCTTAGGATGTGTATTGATTACCGCCAATTAAACAAGGTCACTATAAATAATAACTACCCTCTCTCTAGAATTTATGATTTGTTTGACCAACTCTAAGGGGCGAGTTACTTTTCGAAGATTGACCTAAGGTCGGGCTACCACCAACTTAGGGTGAGAGAGGTTGACATTTCTAAAATGACCTTCCGAACAAGATATGGTGACTATGAATTCCTAGTCATATATTTTGGTCTAACAAATCCCCTAGCGGCGTTCATGGATCTAATGAATAGGGTATTTAGGTAATATCTTAATTCATTTGTCATTGTCTTTATTGACGATATTTTGATCTATTCAAGGAGTGACGGTGATCATATTAAGAATTTGAGGTAGTATTGCAAGTCCTAAAAGACCACAAACTATAGGCTAAGTTTAGCAAGTGTGAGTTTTGGCTAAGCTCGGTTGCTTTCCTTGGTCATATTGTGTCGGGCATGGGTATAGAAGTTAATCCTAAGAATACGGATGCGGTCAAGAGTTGGCCTAGACCTATAGCTCCTATTGATATTAGAATATTTTTGGGTTTGGTCGGTTACTATAGGAGGTTTGTTGAGGGTTTCTCCTCTATTGCTTCTCCATTAACGGCCTTAACTCAAAAGAAAGCAAAGTTTGTGTGGTCGGAGACTTGTGAGAAAAGCTTCCAAGACTTGAAAGATAGATTTACATTCGCTCCGGTGTTGACCTTACCAGAGGGTACCGATGGGTTTGTGGTATAGTGTGACGCTTCTCGAGTGGGTTTGGGATGTGTCCTCATACAACAGGGTAAATTGATTGCCTATGTTTCAAGGAAACTCAAGGTACATGAAAAGAATTATCCAACTCATGATCTCGAACTAGCGGCAGTAGTGTTTGCCTTGTAAATATGGAGACACTATCTCTATGTGGTGCATGTAGATGTTCTTACCGACCACAAGAGCCTCAATATGTGTTTAACAAAATATATTTGAATCTCCGACAAAGAAGGTGGTTATAACTTTTAAAGGATTATGACATGAGTGTCCTTTACCACCCCGGCAAAGCCAATATAGTTGCAGATGCCCTAATTAGATTGTCCATGGGTAGTGTGGCTCATGTAGAAGATGAGAAGAAGGAATTGGTTTGTGATGTGAATAGGTTTGTCCATATAAGTGTCCAACTTGTGGATGCCACCAAGGGATGAGTTATGGTTCATCATAGTTACGAATCACCCTTTGTGGTTGATGTAAAATCTAAGCAACATCTTGATCCTATATTAATTGAGTTGAAAGAATTGGTTCTCAACAAGTCCGTTGAGGTTTTCTCCCAAGGGGGATATGGGGTGCTTAGGTACCAAGGTAGGTAGTGTGTGCCGGATGTTGATGGTCTAAGAGAGCAAATTTTAGAAGAGGCTCATGGTTCACGATATTCTATTCATCCGGGAGCCACCAAGATGTACCGTGATCTACGGGAAGTCTATTGGTGGAATTGCATGAAAAAGGATATAGCGGGTTTTGTGGCCAAATGTCTAAATTGTCAACAAGTCAAGGCCAAACGCCTAAAACCGGGAGGTTTGTTCCAAGATATCAGTATTCCCACTTGGAAGTGGGAGGAGTTGAATATGGACTTTGTTGTGGGTTTGCCTCGTACTAGAAGGCAACATGATTCTATTTGGGTCATTGTTGATAGGATGACGAAATCAGCCCATTTCATTACCGTCGAGGTTACTTTTTCGGAGGAAGACTATGCTAAGTTGTACATCAAGAAGGTAGTGAAGTTGAACGGGGTTCCTTTGTCTATCATATTGGATCGAGGTACTCAATTTACTTCACATTTTTGGAAGGCATTTCAACAAGGACTTGGTACCAATGTTAAACTTAGTACCGCTTTCCACCCTCAAATGGATGGTCAAGTGGAACGGACCATTCAAAACTTAGAGGACATGTTGAGGGCATGTGTGATTGATTTCAAGGGTAATTGGGATGACCATCTCTCATTGAGAGAATTTGCCTACAACAATAGTTACCATTCAAGCATTGCCATGGCTCCGTTTGAAGAACTATATGATAGGAGGTGTATATCTCCGGTTGGGTGGTTTGAAGTAGGCGAGTTTTCTCCAATTGGTCCCGAACTAGTTTATGATGCCATTGAAAAGGTTCGACTCATAAGAGAGAGGTTGAAAACGACCCAAACTCGGCAAAAATCTTATGCCGATGTTAGAAGGAGGGATCTTGAATTTGAGGTTGGTGATTGGGTCTACTTGAAAATCTCACCTATGAAAGGTGTGATGAGGTTTGGCAAGAAGGGAAAACTTAGTCCCCGGTATGTCGCCCCATACCAAATCTTGAAACACATTGGGAAAGTTGCATATGAAGTGGACTTGCCAAATGAGTTGGCCCCGATTCACCCAGTGTTTCATGTTTCCATGCTCAAGAAATGTATTGGTGATCCGATATCCATCCTTCCTTTAGAGGGTTTAGGAGTTGATGAAAACCTTTCTTATGAAGAGGTCCCGATTGAGATCTTGGACCGGCAAGTGAAGAGGTTGAGAAATAAGGAAGTAGCCTCCGTTAAGGTCTTATGGAGGAATCACCTAGTTGAGGGTGCTATATGAGAGGCGGAGGCCGATATGAAGTCCCGTTATCCTCATTTTTTTCTTTCTACTCCCATTCAAACTTGAGGTAAATAATTCCTCTTGAGTTTTAAGTGTTTTAGGGAGTCATGTGTATAGTAGGAGTTTCCATGATTTCTTTATATTGTACATGTTCTTGTGAGAATTCATGTTAAAGCATAAATTGAGTTTTCATGATTTATACGTTCCTCATGTTGAATTGCATTTTAGTATGATGATTGCATTTTTGACTTCATGAGGTAAATTGATGAACATGCTTAATGATATGTTGATGAGATGACATGTTGACTCTACATTGTTGTGTTGAGCTTGTATGAGTTGGAGAAGGTAGTTTCTCCCATGTTTATGTACATTGATGAGTTTCATGCATATTGGATTAGTAGATGGAGTTCCTACTTTCTTGTATTGCATTGGCCATGTTGTGAAAGGGAGTTGAAGTTTCCTCCTTTGGAATTGTGCATTAAGTGATTAGTGCATTTTTCGTTTTCGCACATTTTTTATGTTTGATGCATGATGGGCTGCTAGTCTAGAGTTTCTAACTTAGTTGGGGTTTTGGTTATCATTCGGGGATGAATGTTCCCAAGAGGGAGATAATGTAACACCCCAGAAATCTAATGACCTAAGCTAGAGCCTAACATGTAGTCTAGTAGCCTAATGAAGTTAAAACGTAATGTTATAGTCCTAAACTAACTTCCCTAATAGATTACTAGGGTTTTAGTGCCTAAACGTCAAGGCACGACTCCCTAGGACCCCCCCCCCTAAGGGTCCATGAGGAGGACTCAAGGGAAGGTCCAAACGCTGTAAAAACCAGCATGGAACCACGATTGGGCACCCACGCTCCGCGGTTTGGAGTCATGGGTTGAGACTAAGTCTCCCCAAGATTTTCCTCCAAACCTCCCTCTCTAACTCAAACCACGCCCATGCAGGACGGGCCATGTTCCCATCCACGATCCGTGGATCCCAACCTGCAAAAGCTGGTTTGGGGTTCGGCCATAGGGGGTGTTTTCATAAATTACTAATTAAATTAATTAAGTAGTAGGGTCGGATGTTATTAGTTATTTTAAGTATATTGAAGTATTTTGACTATTAAACAACCCTTTTAACTCTAATAACTCACAAACTCAAAACTCAACCAACTTCCCTCCCAAAAATATTCTCTCTAAACTCCATTGAAGAACAAAGAAGAAGGTCAAGATTAGGGTTCAAGCTCCAATCTTTTCACTACAATTTCGAGGGAAAACATCAATTAAGGTATGGTAACCTTGATTCATGGAACACTTTACTCCATGAAGCCCTTCAACTCTTGATTTTAAAAGTGGTAACTTGTTAAAAAACTAGGGTTTTCATTCTAACCATGGGTTCTTCCTAAAAACGATTTTATTATGTTAAATGCATTATATTATGGATGATTTGATGTTTAATGGTGATTTTCATTGTAAAATTCCCCATGAACCAATGAACACTCCCATGACCCCAATTTCATGAATTGTGATGGGTGTATTGATGCAAGATGATTACTATGAATTGTATTTATGTTAATATAGTTATTGAATATTATTTTATTCATGTCTATTATAGTATCTTTAGGTGTAATTGTGAGACATGATTCATGACCTTGAAAGGGGTAAATTGCTAGGGTTTGTACACATTGATGAAAGTTGAGTATAACTTATTGATTCACCTAAAAAGTAAATCTCCTATGACTAATGTCTAAAGTATGGTATTATTGAAAGGTTGTTCTTTCCTTACCCTTACATTTGATGATGCATGAATAGTCTAGGATGATGATGATGTTATTGTGTTGATTGAAAGTCTATTCTCATAAAAACACTATGAATGTAATTTGAAAGTTCTACGCACATACTAATGTTGATTCTAAGGGTGAAAGTACATTCTCACCTTTAATGAATCTATGAGCTATTTTGCTGAATTGTATTGAATGAAGGATAGAGCATTCCTTCACACATGTAAATGCAATTCAAGATTAATTATGTATAATTTGGGAAATAATGCTTAGCACCGAGTGGATATGGAAAATGAGATAAAGGTCCTTCCGCCAATGCAATAGGTTGGGTCATATAAAGTGAACTCATGAGATGTAAGCCCCTCCGCCAATGCAATAGGAGGGGGGGTTTCTAGAATCAATCTCACTATCCCATAACTATGTGCCAACATAGGACCTTAGCTAGTGGATCCACCTTATAGCTATACATTTAGTTCTACCTTAGGCAAGTAGGACACCTTATTTCGGTGTGGGATTACATGACACCGGATTGTGCTCACGTATAGTCTATAAATAACTGAATCTTTCTCAGATATTGATACAAGTTTACAAGAATAAAAACACTACGTAGTAGGAAAAACAAATTCTGCTTTTCCAAAAACTTCAAGTGTGATTACAAGCCATAGAGTGATTCGCTGGAAAACAAATTTGAGGTACCGCTATTTGTTTGTCGTGAGTCATTTTATCCTGGGAGGATATATTCCATAACCTCGGGTACTTGAGGGGAATAATTTCATTAAGGAAACTCTGTGAATTTAGAGGACTTGACTCTTCTTCCTTTCATCTTGTTGATTATATGATTTTTTGTTTCCAAAATTTATTTAACTTCATATTGTATATTTCATTATTTGTAAGAAATTTGTTTGAAGTGATTTTGTTGGAAAAATAGATTTTGCACTACGAGAAATCTTAACAAGTATATATATATACTTTGATGGTATCAAGAGGAAGAAGCAATGCTTCAGTGAAACTAGTCAGTTACTGATTGATACCACTAGAGTATATATATATTTTGATGACATCAAGAAGGAACAAATAGTGCTTTAATGAAAAGACTTCTCAATATTACTTGATACTATCAGAGTATATAGATAACATCGGAGTGGTTTAGTGAATAGAAGAAGGGGAGCAGTCAGGAAAGCAGTTTGGGTTGTGGTACCAACCATGGTAAATATATTGGGTCGAGTCTAATTTGGGTAAATACTTTTCCTAATGTATTCAATTTGTGTAGTTTTCCCTTTTTTCTGGGAGAGTGTTGTTGATGTTTTCATAAGGTACAATTTTGTTTTTTATTCTTGGATTTTGGGATCTTTACCTGATATAGGAACTGATAAGTGATAAATATTGGTCTTTTTGATATGGAGTTCTATAGAAAATGTTGATTAGATTTTGTACTATTTGAGTAAAAAAAATTTGTTTCCTTTATGTAGAAAAAAAGAAAAGTAGAACTGGATGGTAGCACCTATAGATGTGTTTGTGTGTGTGATTCCATTTTTTTGGCTTATCTTGCTGCAGGGTGCTACTAGGTAGAGGAGTGTAATCTAGTTTTTCAGTTGGGTTCTGCGAATTGATTTGATATCGTTTCGAGACGAAAAAAAAATCTTTAGCTTTAGATGATTCTGGAATCATACCAGTTTCTGGGAATGAAGAGGCTCGGTCTGATTTCGTAATACTTACTTTGTTTTTTAATATTACTCTTCATCATGTATTTGCAGCCTAAAGTTCTTACTCGGCAGTCTAGTAACTCTTCGTCTGTTCTTCCTTATAAGAAGAGGTTGTTTCTTCGTGCACCTATTCATCTTGAATACTCTTTTTCTAATGAAAATGAATCTAAGACCAAAGATGTTGAGACCAAGGACATTTGAATAGAATATGTTCTATATCTTCAGGTCCAAGACCACAAGTTTTACAAGTATTATCCACATGGTTTAGTCATTTTGCTAAATTTCCATGGACGGGTAAGGAGTTAAGTGCAAATTTTCTTTAAAAATGTCTAAGTTATTTTTTACTCCCATCTTCCATAGGAAGTCCCAAAAACAATTAGGAAAAGAGTGACAACTCGCTTGAGCTTTTAAATTTTTACTATCTCACTGATCAAATTCTTTGCAAAGTAGTAACCTGATTTACCTTCATAGTTTTATGTTATTGTAAAATGCCAAATTAACTTGTAATAGAAATCGGGATAGACAATATAGCATTGAAATCTTCAGCTTTAAAAACCGTATTTAACTCTTGTATTCTTCATGTGTGAATATTTTTTGGATTTTAAAAGGTGTGAATGAGAAATGAAGAGTTATGACTTTTATGAAGAGTGTTATTCTTCACGACCTAAATTGTTTTTACTTTTATTTCAGACTTTACTTAAGTGAACCAAGTTGCCTAATGTGTTTTAAAGAGAATGTAAAGACTGTAAAGTAAAAACACAATATTTTACGTGGAAACACCCGGCTCAAAAGGTGTAAAAACCACGACATGTTCCTCAACGGGATTTACCCCAACTTCACTAAATAACTACGAGCCTCAACAAACAACGAGATTACAAGAGTTTATGTAACCTAAAGATTAATTACCTAATCTCAATTCTAGCACAGACCTCCGAGGTATGTGTTCCCACTATTTTTGAGTTGCCCTCAACTTGAAGACTAAGATCCTAGAATCATTTTATGATTCACTGATCTAACAATATAAAAATCACAAATACTAAGAAGCTTCCTAGATTTGTTCTTCTATAGTCTTCGTTCAACAACACTTCAGAAATCAATCAGTCAGTCATTTTAGCTTTGTAAGTTCGTAAATTAGTATCGACTCCTCTTCTGCTATTTATGCTTTTTATTTTGCTCACTTCTACTTCCTCCAGGACTCTTCTTCTATTCATGACTCAATTTCAGTTTATAGTTCTTTTCACAATAAAACTTCTTTATGAGATAGAAGTCCTTCTTGAAGCAGTTTCCCATGAGATCATTTTGCCAACGTGTTCCTTGCATTTTGTCATTTTTCAAAACAATAATTATCCCAAAAAATTCCCCCTTTTTGATGATGATAAACTCATGTCCAATGTTTACCTTCTTCTTAGCTTGCTATTTTGACCAGTAACATTTAAGCATAGAACGCTTGGGCAAAACAGATTAGTTGTGGGTTATAAATAATGTACTCCCTTTACTTCCCCCTTTTGGCATCATCGAAAATAGTTTCAAATGAAATAATAAGTATATAAGTGTATAAAGGAGTAATACCCAACCTACACCATTTTAAATGGTCATCAAGATCATAACCAAATCAACTACTATAAGTGATTAACACAGACGATATTAGTAAAAGCAAAATTAGTGTACGAAGAAATAGAGCATACCATAGAATACAACCAAAAGCAATAAATGTCTTAAAGAGAGAGCACACACATAGCAAGATTCACAAAAATAACAGAGTAAAGCATGGAGACCAAAAAAAAAGATGGTTTCAAGGGGCTAAGGTGGGAGTTGGAGTAGCCAGCAGGTGAGTCAGGTGGCGCACAGTAGCGATATTAGCAGCCCTCTCCTGAGCCAGTTCATTTTGAAGAGCCACTACTCGCGCTTCCCAAGTCTCCTTTTCTATTTGATAAGTAGACGTCATAGAGGCTAGTTCATTTTCCTTCTCAGCAAGCTGATTTTTCAAGCGCTGAAGAGGTGTGTCAAGATGCCTCATAGAAGCTGGGAGATTGATGTGAATTACCTAACCTACCACATCCTTAACAGTTTAAGAGTTCCATACCTGAACTGGTACATCAAAGGCCTCAAATATGGAAGTCATCCAGAACCCATATGGAAGTGCATGCCTATTTTTATCCTGATTAAGAACCCTATGCATATGTTTGATGATCAAAAAGGGTAAGTCAGTAGGGACCTCTGTGTACAGTAGCTTCGTGATGGTGAGATCAAGAAAATCTGTGTGCGTACATCTTTGTTTCCTCTGTAGGATAATCTTGTGAACCACATCAAAGTACGATTGATGTAATAGAGACATCTCATTGTTCTCAACACAGCGATGATGAGTCAGATTAGGCTTAGAGAAGAATTTACGAGAGATGGCTAGAGCAGAGGACTGATTAGGAAAAGGCGGCTACTCAAGCTTAACATAATGACCCCATCCTTCAAAAGGAATCCCCAGTATCGGAGCAACATCAGCAGGAACTAAATGAAGAGGTGTGTTTCTCATAGTAGAAGTGAAGAATAGTCCATCACTTTTTCCATTTATGTAAAATTCAGTTACCTCTGCCTTTGCTAATTTATGTTGTGTATCTCCTTGATGAAAGAGAGTTGACCACCCTTGGGCCTCTAATTTTTTCATTAACACTACCATCTCAGGGCCTTCAAATACAGTGACCACTAGACCCCTAAGAATGGATTGTTGATAGAAGTGAATGATTCAATCAAGCTGAGATGAAGAGACTGAGGAATAGGATTAGGTTAGATTTTGAGCTTCAAAGTCTGACATAGAGCTGGAAGAAGAAACAGAGGAAGCAACTTGTTTCTTTTTGGATTTAGACCTGGATTTCTTATAGCAGTAGATTTTAGATGCAGGATTGGGAGAGGGCTTAGGAAGGGAAGATTTCTTGGCTTTGGTGGAGGATTTTGACTTAGAACTTGAGGGTTTTGAAGCAATGTGCTTGCTACGCTTATCCTTGCTACTCACAAGATCATTATCACACAGAACAATGGCAAGGGCTTGGAGTGAAGTGTGAGCAGAAGAATTGGTCCTTTTTCTAGGTGCCAAAACATAGATCAAATCAGCCTCAACTTGACGACGTTTTTGTCTATTTTGAGGGACCTTGACAGTGGGAAGGGAAGGGATATATGTGGGTGGAGAGGAATCAGATACAGGGTTTGACACAGAGTCCTCATTAAAAGTTTTGAGACGACGCCCACTCTTTTTTCAAACAAGTTCAGCCAAAGGAATATCATTAATGTTATCAGTACTTAAAGGAACAGGAGCATCATCATGTGCCATAGGAAAGAATTTAGGTGGAAAAGGGAGAAAGGGATTTCGACTTACCTAACTCCAATTTTCGAACCCATCTAGAGAGACCTGAAAGGATGCATGCGCGCTAGCTTCCCCATCACTAGATGCATCAGGAAGAAGTACTAGAGAAAGATCCTGAGAGTAAACTTCCTCATCGGCTAGGAGAGACGGAGGACCATTAATCTACATGATTTGAGCGATTCCGTCCACAGAGACCCAAATAATGTTTGGAGGAGATTCCTTACTGACTATGGCAAGAGAAGTATCACATGATTTTTAGATTTTAGTTTCTCCAGGGAATTTTGAAGAAGACGTCATAGTTGAGTATGAGTGATGTAGAAGGTAATTGGGGTTTTGAGAAAAATCTTGTGGAAGGTGAACAGGTGGGAAAGATGGTTTGATGTGATGCTGACAACCTTTTTTGAAAGAAAATAGGGAGGAGTGACGAGGAGTTTTGGGTTTTGGCGGTTAGAATTAATGGGAGAGAGAAGAATAAAGAATCATATTATTTATGTGTATCAGCATGTGTGACTCTTAATAAAAAAATATTTATACCTGAGGTGTACTACATAATTTGGTAAGCTAATTTGCACCTATTTTTCATTGCTTAGAGCAACAAAGATCCATGAGAATCTGCAAGAGCTTATAAGTACAAAAATTGATATACAAGTTAATGCATTTTATAGACTGGATAATTTATCTCTTCATAGCGAAATGCACATATTAATTCGTCTAGCTACAATTTTCGAACCAATCATTGAGGGAGGAAAATTATGCAATCTTAATCATCCCCAAGTCTACCATATTTTTCTCAAAGTGCTCCCTACTTAATGCTTTGGTAAAAATATCACCAATTTGTTCCTCAGTGTAGCAAACATTATTGATATGTGACCCTTCTCTACATTGTCTCTGAGAAAATTGTGTCTTATATCAATGTGTTTTGTTCATTTATGTTGCACAGGATTTTTTGCTATATTAATAGCACTAGTATTGCCACACAAGATAGGAACCCTACCAACATTCATACCAAAATCCAACCGTTGTTGTTTGATCCATAGCAATTGTGCAAAACATGATCCAGTCGCCACGTATTAAGCCTCAGCACTGGATAAGGCTACAGAGTTTTGTTTCTTGGTGGACCAGGATATCAAACATGTTCCAAGGAAGTGAGCCATACCTGTGGTGCTCTTCCTGTCAACCATGTATCCAACATAATCAGCATTTGCATAACCAACAAGATTTAAGTTGCTTCCTTTGGAGAAACAAAGTCCTAGGTCAGTGGTTCCTTTGAGATACCTAAAAATTCTTTTAACAGATTGAAGATGAGATTCTTTGGGATTTGCTTGGAACCTGGGACACAGTCTAACACTAAACGCGATATCAGGAGTAGCAATAGGAATATCAATTTCCTTTGATTCCTCCATGTTGAATTTTTTGAGCAGTTCCTTCACATACTTTTGTTGATGAATCAAGGTATTTGCGGGTGTTTGCTTGATTTGTAATCCAAGAAAGAAATTAAGTTCACCCATCATGCTCATTTGAAACTCTCCACTCATAAGGTTAACAAACTCTTGAGTCATCAGACCATTTGTAGATCCAAATATTATGTCATCCACATGCACCTGCACAATCAACAAGTACTTTCCATTTATTTTTAGAAAAAGATTATTGTCAATTTTACCTCTTGTGTGACCATGGTCTAATAGAAACTTGGACATTCATTCATACCAAGATCTTAGAGCTTACTTCAATCCTAACAGAGTTTTGTCTAGTTTATAGACATGATTAGGGAACTCAGGATCTTCGAAGCCATGTGGCTATTTTACATATACTTCTTCTTTCAAATATCCGTTCATGAATACACTCTTCACATCCATTTGATAAAGAGTAAACTCTTTAAGAACAGCAAATGTAATAAGTAATTAAATAGCTTCAAATCTTGCCACAGGAGCACAAGTCTCATCATAGTCAATTCCTTCCTCCTGATTATACCCCTGGACCACTAGCCTTGCCATGTTTCTTGTGATTGTCCCATTCTCATCCGGCTTATTTATATATACCCATTTTGTTCAAATCATTGTTCTCCCTTTAAGTGGTGGAACAAGATGCCATATCCTACTTCTTTCAAATTGATTAAGCTTCTCTTTTATTGCTTGTAGAGCCTCTTTCACCTTTTTGGGTTCAACCATGGACATGAATGCTTGAAATGCACATAAGTTCTTCAAACCTAACCTGGTAGTGATTCTAGAGATTATGTCTGTAAGAACATTATCAATTGGATGCGATCCTTGATATTTGTAGCTTTATACAGTCAACCCTTGAGAGGTTTCAGTAGTATCTACAGCATTTCATGCTTCAATGTGACCATTATCTTGACTTATTGTTCCCCCTAACTGTATGTTCTCTCATTGTTCAACGGAAGGAGTAGGTTGCACAACTTGTTCCTGACTGTGCTTCTCAATTTCACTATCACCCTGCATGTTAGTCTCAAACAGAGAACAATTTTCATCGAAAATAACATGCACACTTTCTTCAACACATTTTGTTCTTTTATTCAAGACCCTATATGCTTTATTATGTGGAGAGTATCCCAAGATAATTCCCTCATCACTCCTTGCATCAAATTTTCCCAGGTTATTTTTACCATTATTATGAACATAACATCTGTAACCAAAAGTCCTAAAGTGAGAGATATTTGGTTTTCTACCTTTGAGTAATTCATAGGGAGTCTTCTCTAAGATGGGACGTGTCATGCACCTATGGATAATGTAACATGCAGTACTAATGGCTTCAGCCCAGAGATTTTTTTCAAGATTATTGGCAATCATCATTGTGCTTGCCATGTCATCTAAAGTACTGGTTTTCCTTTCAACTACTCCATTTTGTTGAGAAGTCCTAGGAGCAGAGAAATTATGATCTATTCCATGTGATGAACAGAATTCTAAGAATTTTGCATTTTCAAATTTTGTACTATGATCAGATCTTATGGAAATCAAGGATAGTCCTAGAGTTTTTTTCCATTTTCTTCATAAAAATAGAGAAAGTCTCAAAGGACTCTTCTTTAGAGGCTAGGAATAGTGTCCAAGTGAATCTAGAAAAATCATCAATAATGACAAAGACATACCTTTTTCCTCTCTGCTTTTTACTCTCATTGGTCCGCATAGGTCCATATAAATAGGTTCAGGGAATTTGGTTGTACTTACCTGATTCTTTGACTTGAAGGATGATCTCACTTGCTTCCCCTTTACACATGCACCACAAACTTTTTCATTTTTGAATTTGGTGTTAGGTAAGCCTATAACCATCTCCTTTTCTAAGAGTGTTTATTTGTTTCAAACTTGCATGTCCGAGTCTTTTGTACCATAGTAAGGGATCATTAGATATTGCATTGAGGCACTTCAGACTAGTGCATGGCATTCCCATGATGTTAGCTTTGTACACATTTCTGTGTCTTTTGGTGGTTAAGATAACCTCCGTTGTATCTAGCTTTTCAACCCTGCAACCTTCAAAAGTAAAAATTACTTTATTACCTTTGTCACATAGTTGAGATATGTTGAGAAGATTATGATTTAGCCCATTCACGTGGTACACTTCTTCCAGTGCTTTGGATTCAGTCTTTCCAATCTTCCCAACTCCTACAATAGTACATTTCTTTCCATCTCAAAATGAAACACTTCCCCCTTTAAATGCAGTGAGTGAAAGAAATTTATGTTTGTCTCCAGTCATATGCTTCGAACAAGCACTATTCATATACCAGTGCTTGCTTCCTTTCACTTTTACCTACAACATTTTAAAGGTTAGTTTTAGGAATCCAGACAAGCTTGGGTCCATAGTTTTAAGAACCCAGACAAGCCTGGGTCCTTTCCGATGATTGAAGTGGTGAATAAGATTTCTTTTTGCCTATTTTGGCAGCCAATTGTTATTCCTATTCCTATGATTGGTTTTAACACAATTGTTAGTTGCTAATTCAACATTTTTGTTTCTATAATTTTTGGCGAAAGGACGTTCAGTGGTTGGGTGCCCAAGTTTGCCACAAATATAGCACAAATCAGCTATAATAGTCTTATCATTATAAAAATCAATGCATGCTTTCTCATTGTGATTTATCTCAATCAATTGATTGACAATTCTGGATGAGTAAGTCCATCTATTTTCCCTTCCAAGCTTTACTTTTATCTGAGAGATTTCTACATTTAGTTTTCTCACCTTTTCTTTTTCAAAAAAATAAATCATTTTTGCATTTTTTCAAATCATTTTCTAGTTTTTCTTAAGATTCACTCATTTCTCCTTTTCCTTTTCCAGTGACTAACATCTTTAAGATTTCAAATTTTAGATCTAGGTTAGATGACTCAAGTTTTTCAACCTGTTTCTTCAAACAACTATTTTGTTTATCAGTTATAGTTTTGTCACTTTTGAGTTCCATGTACTCAAATTTCTAATATGTAAAAACTTTAAATAGTTGATCTCTTTCACATGTTAATTCTTGAAAGTCATCAATTAACCCATTCATTAATACGATTAATTTATTTTTTGAAAATAGATGCAGCTTTTCTTTAAGATCTAACCTCAGAGTTTTCATCATCCTCGAGTTCTGAATCTCCGACAGCCATGAATGTTGTTTCATCTATTTCTTCATCGTCGGATTCTTCAGTTCCTGGTCCCCAAGTTGTTAGTATTAGAAACTAGAAAGAAGAAAGGACTTAGTTCAACAACAATTATTTTCATTCATGTTCATATTTCAAAAAGCATACACATATATCTACATAAGCTTTTCCAAAGTAAGTAGAGGACCATACATATCAAACCACTATTGACTTTCTTACAAAATATATTCCATAAAACAAGGACTACCTTTCCTTGTTGGACACTCCCAACAGTAGCATCAATATCATTTTTCTCCAGATCACGTAGAATCTTTCTTAACCATAGAGCCTGATTAGTTGCACCAGCAGCAGCGATGTATTCTGCTTCTGCAGAAGATTGAGCTACCACCTCTTGCTTCTTTGAATTCCATGAGAACATGCTTGAACCAAGTGTAAAAGCATATCCAGAAGTGCTTTTCATATTATTAACGGTTCCTGCCTAATCACTATCTAAATAACCCATCAGTTGCCCTTGCTCTTCCCTTTTAAACCAAATACCATAATCAGCAGTTCCTTTGATATATCTCAACGTTCATTTAGCAACACAAAGATGAACTTGACTTGAAGCTTGCATAAACCTCGATAGTAAACTTGCTGCGAACATGAGATCGGGTCTTATTGCTTTCAAATACAGCAAACTACCAATCAGACTTCTATAAACTATTGGATCAGCATTGTCACCTCCTTCAAACTTCAAAATCTTTTCATTGTGAACCAATGGGATCGGTACAGGCTTGCACCTCTCCATATTGAACCTTTTAAGAATATCACATGCATATTTTCTCTGAGAAATTAAGATTCCATCAGTATCTTGATGAATTTTCATTCCCAGAAAGTAACTCATTTTACCCAAATCTGACATTTCAAACTTGGTCTCCATTTCTTGCATGAATTGATTCACCATAGCTTCATTGCTTCTTGTTACCAGAAGATCACCAACATAGAGTGACACCACAAACACATCTCCTCCTTTAGCCTTCTTCACATAAAAAGTGGCTTCATTTTCACTTCTCTTGAAGCCACAATGAATGAGATGATCATCAATCTTACTGTACCATGCTCGAGGAGCCTGCTTTAATCCATACAATGCCTTATAAAGACGTTAGACTTTATCCTCCATTCCTGCAAATTGAAAGATTTTTGGTTGATCAATATAGATCCTCCCACAACAGTCCATTTACGAATGCCGATTTCACATCCAAATGATTCAACTTCCAATTTGACTGAGCTGCCAAAGCAAATAGAAGCCTTATTGTATCATGTCGTGCAACAGGTGCAAACGTGTCTCCATAATCCATACCTGCAACTTGCGCTTAACCTTTCACAACAATCCTTGCTTTGTATTTATAAACTGAGCTATCTGGATTAAGTTTTGTTCTGTAAACCCACTTCACCCCGATCACATTTCTGTTTTTTGGTTTATCAATCAACTTCCAAGTACCATTCTTTTCTATCATACCAATCTCCTCCTTCATAGCTTCAATCCAAACATCATGTCTTGATGCTTCTTGATAGCTATTTGGTTTCAAGATTGCAAAATTACATCTTTCATATATCTCGGAAAGGGGCCTTGTCTTAAAAATTGGCGAATCAAGTGAGGATTCCCCATCTAATTCTTCATCTTCTTCCAGAGTTTCAGACCCAAATGATTGGATTTCAGGCAGCTGACTCAAGTTCTCAAAAACTCCATTATCTTTCTCAATTTACTCATTATCCCAGTTCCAATAAGCATTCTCATCCACAACTACATCTCTTCAGATTAAAATATTTTTTGTTTGCAAGTTGAAAACTCTATAACCCTTGGCTTGTGATGAATAACCAATAAAGATCCCCAAATCACCTTTTGGTTCAATTTTGCTTCTTTTGACAGAAGGAACATGAAAATAGCATATAGAACCAAAAACTTTTAGATGCTTGGCAGATGGTTGTATTCCACTCCATGCCTCAATAGGATTCTTTTCATCCACAACTTTTGTTGGCAGCCTATTTAACAAATACACTGAAGTATGAATAGCTTTTTCCCAAAAGCTTTGTGGCAGTTTCTTTTCCAGCAACAAACATCTAGCCATTTCAACTACTGTTTTGTTCTTCCTCTCCGAGACTCCATTTTGTTCGGGTGAATAGCTTATTGTCAACTTGTGATCAATCCCCATATCTTCACAATACTTATTGAACTCATTTGATGTGTATTCACCACCATTATTCGACCTCAAAACCTTTAGCTTACAACCACTCTGTCTTTCCACAAAAACTCTAAATTTCTTGAAAACTGAAAATACTTGAGACTTGTTACTCAGAAAATACACCCAAGTCATCCTTGTTAAGTCATCAATAAAGAGCACAAAATATTTATTGTGTCCCAAAGATGATTTCCGCATAGGCCCACACACATCAGTGTGAACTATTTCAAGTTTTTCAGTTTCCCTCTAGGTAGAATTTTTAGGAAATGATTTCCTGTGTACCTTACCCATCCGAAATTACTCACAAACTTTTTTAGATAGTGAAATCTTAGGTAAATCCTTAGTCAAGCCCTTTTCATACATAGACTTGAAAGTAGCATAGTTAAAATGACCATATCTTTTGTGCCACAACCATGACTCATCCTTACGTACAAAACTTGCACTATCAAACCTCCCATTTAAAGGAAAAAATTTATTCACCATTTCTACGTTAACAATCGAACTATCTTTGGAGTCAAAAGTCAAACAATGTTTGTCCTTAAAAAACAAGGAATAGCCTTTAGACATCATTTGAACCACACTTAACAAGTTACGTGCTAAAGAAGGAACATACAACACCTCATGTATAAACTTTGTACCTTGTGTAGTCTGGAAGGAAACTGAACCTTTTTTAAGTGCATATACCGTCTCACCATTTCCCATCCTTACTTTAGTTTTGATTTACTTGTCAAGTGTATGAAACATGAGCTCATTGTGTGACATATGACTCGTACATCCACTATCTATGAACCATGAGGATTTGTTGGTTGTGTTTTCTTCATGAGAAGCCATAAACAAGCTTTCTTCTTCCTTTCCGGACTCTTCACTCAAATTTGCTTGCTGGACATGGCGTTGTTGTGGTTTATTATGCTTGAGCCTACAATTCTTCTCAATATGACCCACTTTTCTACAAAACCTGCATTGAATAGATGGCTTTCCTTTGAACCAACAATCCTTTTCTTGATGATTGGTTCTTTTACAATGGTTGAAAGGTGGAAACTTTCCTTTCTTTGAAGGTTCCTTCCATGTTTTCCCTTTTGCTACTTTATCTTCATTTATCCCTCTATTGTCCTCCACTGGTTATTTGCCTTTATGCTTTTCTCAAAACGCCCTTTCAGATACTTCTTCATCTCTTATACTTGATTGTTGTTCTTGAGCCTGCAACTTGCTGATCAATTCCACTACCGATAAGGTCTTCAGATATAAGATTCTTCTATTACTGAATCGTAGACTCAAACCTTGTTGTAGGCTTATCATCATCTTCTCCACCATTTTCGAATCTTGAAAGTTTTCACCAAACAACCTTACTTTGTTTACAATCTCCACAAGTTTGGCAGAATACTCTTTCACAGTATCTCCTTCTTTAATCCTTAACGTCTCAAATTCTATTTTGAGAGTTAAGAGTTTGACAATCTTCACTCTATCACTTCCATTGAACTCCTCTTTTAGCTTCTCCCATACTTTTTTAGGTGTTTCACAAGCCATTATTCTTGTGAAAATCACATCTCAAAATGCTGAATGAAGACATGTGAGAGCCTTGGGTTTCCTTGACTTCGCATCTTCATAAATCTTCATTTGTGCAACTGTTGGATTTGGTCCAAGTGGAAGAGGATCATCTTCACTTTCAATTGTTTCCTATAGACTAAGAGCTTTGAGATAGGCCTTCATCTTTATCACCCATATGTGATAATTTTCTCTTGTAAACATAGGAAGGCTTGCACCAAAGAAGCCGTTGGATGCCATGTTACTATTGTTCAGCTCTCATCTTAGAGAAACTGGAGAAAAAACATTACCCTTCTTGCCTTCACAGATCCCTGAAGAAGAAGGGCTCTTGATACCACTGTTATTATTAGAAACTAGAAAGAAGAAAGGGCTTAGTTCAACAGAAGTTCTTTTCATTCATGTTCAGATTTCAAAAAGTATACACACATAAATCTACATAAGATTTTCCAAAGTAAGTAGAGGACCATACATATCCAACCACTATTGACTTTTTTACAAAACATATTCCATAAAACAAGGACTACCTTTCCTTTACATACTAAACATAATATTTAAAAAGAACCATTAAACAAAAACCATCTAGAAATATCTCATTTTCTAACACAAGCAGCTACCATTACACATTCCTCCTTTTGCTTTGAAGTCCTTTCCTTTTCTGCTCTTTCTTTCCTCCATTCAAATTCCCACTGAGGACAATCCTTAATATGATGATCGGTTTTTCCACACTTGTAGCAACCAACTTGAGATTTATCATTTGTCCACTTCTTGTAATTGGTTTCCTTCTTTTCATTTCCTTTTCCTTTCCTGAGATACTATTTAAAGCCTTTTTCCAGGTATGCTATTTGATCCTCATCAAAATCAGAATTTTCCCATCACACACTTTCAGGGCCAATGATTTTTCATTGAGCCTCTCCACCTTCTTCAAGTCATCCATGTTCATCTCACATGTTCTGAGATTTCCCACAAGTGTCATTATGGAGATGTCTTTAGCTTCTCTTATAGTAGTTACTTTTACATCTCATTTGGTTTTTAGAAGGATCATTAGCACTTTGTCAACCTGTTCTTCAATAGTGAGAACTTTTCCTAGTGATGACAACTCATTAATCAGCTTAGTGTGTCTAGTAATCATTTCTAACTAAGGCTCACCTACTTTCATTTTGAAAGTTTCATATTCAGTGAACAACACAGCTACTCTAAATTTCCTTACTTGACTAGTTCCTTCATGAGCATTGACAAGTACATCCCAGATTTGTTTGGCAGTAGTACAATTTGAGATTGTGTTATACTAATCTTGGTCCAAGGCCACAAACAAGAATGTTTTTGTCTTAGCATTTTTCCTGAGAGCTGATAAATCATCCACAGTGAAGTCAATCCTAACCTTTAGAACTTGAACTCCTTCAGCAGCCTTCATAAGAATGGTAGATCCAATCATTATCTTGTCCCACAGTTCATAATCTTCCGCTTGAGTGAAGTCTTCCATGCGTGCTTTCCACCAGCCAAAGTGATACCCATTGAACATTGGGGTCTGACAGTGGATTGTCCTTTGCTATAACCGATAGATGGTGTAGAATTCATCTCGATCTTTTATCTTAGGTGTTACATTGTATAAGATAACCTTGCTCTAATACCAATTGTTATTCTACACGACCTAAATTGTTTTTACTTTTATTTCAGACTTTACTTAAGTGAACCAAGTTGACTAACGTGTTTCAACGGGAATGTAAATATTGAAAAGTAAGAACACAATATTTAACGTGGAAACACCCGGCTCAAAAGGTGTAAAAACCACGACCTTCTCCTTAACAAGATTTGCCCCAACCTCACTAAATAACTACGAGCCTCAACAAACAACGAGATAACAAGAGTTTATGTAACCTAAAGATAAATTACCTAATATCAATTCTAGCACAAACCTCCAAGGTATGTGTTCTAGTGTCTTCGAGTTGCCCTCAACTTGAAGAATAAGATCCTAGAATCAGTTTATAATACACTGATCTCACAATACAAAAATCACAAATACTGTAACACCCCATATCTGACACAGACCAAAAATGTAGATTTTTAGAATTTGCCAGTGCAACCCACGGTTGCCATCCACAGATCGTAGGTTAGACCACGGTCTGTGTTGGTGGTCTATGGTTCACCACTGCAACCCCTCCTAAAACCCAGCTTAGAAAATCGGCTAAGTCTCGACCCACAGACAGCCCCACGGTCCGTAGGTTAGACCACGGTCCGTGGTCTGTGTTCGTGGATCAAGACTCCCTTACCCAGCCTCTGACACAAACTACGGTCGACCAGCATGGACCGTCGTTCGATCCACGTTCTGTAGGTCTAATCGTAGATGAGGGTCATCAACCAATTAGATGAAAATTGTTGATGGGGTCAACTTCAAATGTTCATAACTCTTAGCACAAAAGGAATTATGTGTCCCATGACCTATGATATGATAGATAATTGAATCTTCTTTCCAACTCCACTACGTTTGCTAAAATTTGACTTCCGAGTAAAAAGTTATGCTTGTTTTAGTGAAGGTATGTCAAGCAGGATTTACTTACGGACCCAATATACAGACCGTCGATTGAATGACGGCCCATCAGTCCCGTCCGTCGATCACTTCGACAGTAGTTAAGTTAGGGGTCTTTTGGTCTTTTCCTATTTCGTTAGACCCTTAAGCTACGTCATTTAGACCCTAAATCATGAGGTTTTTGTCAGTTTAAGCCTAGAAACATAACTAGAACTTACCTAAGTCAAGTCATTAATCAAAACATAGAAAATTAGAAGCAAGAGAGGATAAAAAGGTCAAGAACCCTAGTTCAAGAACGCAACAAGGTTTCTTCAGTTCCAGCCCAGAAATCAAAGCATTTCTCCATGGAATTCGTCACCAGGTATGTGGGATTTCACTAGTGGGTTCCTTTCACCCATTAGGTCCCTAGTTTTCAGTCAGTTTCTTGATTCCCTTATTTTGACTAGACCTAGGGTTTCTTGAATGTTAGAATTATTGGGTTCTTAGCTGTTAGAATGATCCAAATCAGATTAGTATGTTAATATTCAGTTTATTGCATGAATTCCAGAACCCTGGCTATGTATTTCTTTAGTTCTTTAATTACACATGCTAGGTTATATATTTCAGTTATTCAGTTATACATGCTTCAGTTTATGAATGCATCATTATCAGATTAATTGTTGCATTCTCAGTTTTGCATATTCAGTTTTGAGCTATCCAGTATTACAAAAATTCAGTCATAATGTGTTAATCACTTAATCTATTGGGAGTAGCATAATACCGAGTTGGACTAGGATTCAGTGTACCCATATAGTCCCAAAACTACGAGCCACGTAGGTGTAAGTCCCCTATGTGGGCATCATATTAGTGATCACGCCAGTATGCCTCTATACCTCTGGTAGGGTATATTGGGTCCTCTCGATGGGGCGTATACATCGGACTCCACATTTAGCTCATGTAGTTTTATGTCGGATATTAGTAGCTCCCACAGTTCAGTCAGACTCTATTGCATTGACCACATTTATAGTTCATTTAGTATTCAGTCATCATGTTATAAATTGGTCATTACATTCAGTTAGTTCAGATTCAGTATCTTATCTTATGCATATTATACTTGCTTTATTGCTTGTTCAGTTATATGTTATTTCAGCTTTACTCTATTATGCATGCTCAGTACCTTTCAAGTATTGACGCATACGTACACTACATCTTCTCGTGATGTAGGTTCGGGTTCTCAGCATCCAGATCACGCTTAGATCGGTTCTCGATCTCCAATTCACCAGAATCAGTGATGAGTCCTCATTCTTCGAGGACAATAGTCATGAGTTTCTTTTCAGTTTTTTTAGTCCTTTAGTTTCAGTTTTTACTAGACTTAGTTGGGGCCTGTCCCAGCATTTCTAGTTAGTTAGAGGCTATTTTCAGACATAGTTAGATTCAGCTTAGTATTGAGTTAATATCTTCTTTGTATTAAACTCATCAGTTTTCATTTATCTCAGTTATAGTATATTATTCCCCATCTTTTCATTTTATTTATGATTTAGCTTCCGCATCAGTTTATTATCTTTAGTATGCTTATGATCATGCCAGCAAGGTTAGCTTGGGATCACTTGTGGTCCTAGGTCCCGTGTCCTCGTCTTGGGGGTAGTCTCAGGGTGTGACAAATACTAAGAAACTTCCTAGATTTGTTCTTCTATATTCTTCGTTCAGCAGCACTCCAGAAATCAATCACTCAGTTGTTTTAGCTTTGTAAGTGCCTAAATCAGTATGGAATCCTCTTCTGCTATTTATGCTTTTTCTTTTGCTAACTTCTACTTCCTCCAGGACTCTTCTTCTATTCATGACTGTTGAAATCTACCTCATGAGCTGTTAATTGATGTTGAATTGGCATAATGATATGGCTGCTGATGTGTTTTCTGTTTTCAGAAGATAGATATTTTCTGTTTTAGTCTTTCAGTTGAGTTTCCTAGTCTATAGGCATGTAGAGTTGTTGGTAGACTTAGTGCCTAGTTAATAGGAAGATTCTGTTTTTCAGTTACTGCATTATTTACTGCAGATTGTTAGGAGTTCATTCTATTTTAAATATTTCTTCTTTCAGTTTAATAAAATATCTCTTTTTCTTCTTATGTCGTATGTTTTTCTTTAGCTGTTAACACCAACAAATTGGTATCAGAGCCCTCTTCTTAAGGGACTTGTGAGTGACTTGTGAGTGTAGTCTGAGTGAACCATCAACAAAGTCCCTACATGTTGCCTTAAAAAGCCATCAAAACACATGGAATCAAAAAACTCTTTTGGTTCTTATGCTATTTCTCCACCAGTGTTTGATGGAGAGAACTACCAGGTATGGGCTATCAAGATGCAAACTCACATGGAGGCATGTGACTTCTGGGAAGCAATAGAGGAGGATTACGAAATTCCTGTTTTACCAAGCAATCCAACAATGACTCAGATCAAGCTTCACAAGGAAAGGAAGACAAGAAAATCCAAGGCGAAATCTTGCTTATATGCTGCACTTTCACCTATAATTTTTTCCAGAATCATGATGTTGGAATCGGCACAAGCAATCTGGAATTTTCTAAAAGAAGAATACCAAGGAGATGAGCGAATCAAAGGTATGAAACCTATGAATCTCATTAGCGAATTTGAGACACAAAGAATGAAAGATTCTGAAACTGTCAAAGAATACTCAGATAGGCTTCTTAGCATTGTGATCAAGGTAAGAATGTTGGGCAATAATCTTCCTGATAGCAGAGTTATTGAGAAACTTCTTGTTACATTACCTGAGAAGTTTGAACCAACCATTGCTTCCTTAGAAAATACTAAGGATCTGTCAAAGATCACTTTGGCAGAATTACTAAATGCATTGCAGGCACAAGAGCAAAGAAGGTTAATGAGACAGGAAGGGTCGGTAGAAGGTGCACTTCAGGCCAAGTTGCAAAACTATCCTGGAAACAAATACAAGAAAATCAAAGGGAAGAAGAATTATGCTGAAAATAAT
>JAJOOO010006925.1:0-27657 GCA_029582685.1 Solanum piurae | reverse complement strand
ATTTCCCACACTTAACCAAATTTCCAGGTTCTGAACTTTTTCCAAAAGTGACTACTTCCAATTTCAAGCTTCTTCATATTCATTTTAAATTGTCGGATGTAACACAATTAAAACGAAATTACATAAAAAACCCTCATAGAACCTCATCATAAAGTCAACACAAAGTCATAGGCTCTTGCTTAACCTATCATTTTTCGAGTCGTTACATTTACCATTTCCCCGGCCTCCATGGTCTCACTGATTTCCTCCTCATATGCCCAGGTTCTCCACAATTTTAACATACCTTATAACTTATATTCGATTTTTGAACACTGAATTAGATCGCAGGGGTTAGTTCGGGTACGATTCGGGGTCCATAAATGTTACTAGGTGAAAATATGGGAGACAAGGCTGAGATTTTGTCCCGCTCTGACGGGAGAAATGTCGCACTGGCGGTCTCGCTGTGGTGGGGAAAATCCCACCCCAGCTGCCCTGACAGAAATAGAACCCTGCCAACAATTTCTGGGGTTCCTTTCTTTTCTATATTTCTCCTAGATTTCCCGACTATAACTAAGCATTAAGAAAATCCCTTTAGCTAGGACAATTGTTGTCTAGCCCCCCGGTCAACCCAACGAAGTACGCACTTTAGAATCCTTTTACATCGTTTCAACACTACCACACACATATCCCCAAGATATACCCAGACTCTCACACGGTTATCAGTTGGTCTCAACGCACGTCCAGATTTCTCGCTTACGAACCACATCGTAATTTATCTAGACCATTGCACCTAATCTCGTGATGAATTTCTTTTCACAACAAGTTTCACGACACTCAAGCAGTTACAACTTGCAGATAAGTCCAAATTCTTTAATTAGTTCATTCCATAGACGACCGTTATTGATCATCTATGCCTTATACGGCCCCCAAGGCCAGATACCAATTGGAACCTTCTCAGTTCCAATTAACTTGCTTGTGTCCCTTTAGACGAGACTACGACGTCTAGTTCACTTCGATGAGATACCAATTTGAATCGGGAGATACCAATTGAACTCAACTCATACCACAAGACACAATATTAGCTAGCGAGCCCCACAAAACTGCTACTTTCAATCATAGAACTTGGTCGAACCCAATTCTTAACCGCCTCAATCTTTAACTGATGGTAACCGGACCTTAAATCAATCTTAGAGAAAACCGATGCACCTTGGAATAGGTCAAAAAAGTCATCTATCCGAGGCAATGGATACTTGTTCTGAATGGTGACCCTATTCAATTGTCGGTAGTCTAGACATGTT
Organism: Solanum piurae; assembly: GCA_029582685.1. NCBI lineage: Eukaryota > Viridiplantae > Streptophyta > Magnoliopsida > Solanales > Solanaceae > Solanum > Solanum piurae. The sequence goes on along the minus strand of JAJOOO010006925.1, from coordinate 26,380 downwards.
CTTTCTTGCTAGTGATGGTCTTACCACTTTTGTAACTCTAGTTCGAACCATAGAGTGAAGGAGGAAAGATACCAATTTGTATCACCCAGATACCAATTGGATTCAAGTCATAGCACAAAGGAGTAGAAATAAGTGAGTTTTTCCTAAAGTCCTATAGCCTCTCGAAGAAAAGTACGGATGTCATCGTACGGTTTTGCAAGAATCTACTAGACTCGTTTTGGTACAATGAGATCAACGAACCTAGGGCTTTGATACCAACTTTGTCACGACCCAAACTGTCGTGATTGGCACTCACACAAACCCTCCGGTGGGAGAACCATTACTACAGCCCAAACAAACAAGATTTTATGAAAACTAAGGCATTTAAAGATATAGAAGCAGGTTTAAATGACTACAAAAATGGAGTCCCCATAAACTCCAAGGTTTTAACAAACAACTAACCAACTAATGCAGAAGAACAACTCCTAGAACCTGAAATTCATTGTACCAAAACTCTACTAACGACAAGTCTAAGAACAAGAGGTACAACCCCGAATATAAACAACACCTTACACAAAAGTCGGAGTCCGAGGAGAGTGGACTTAAACAAGAAAGATCCATGGCAGCCTGAAAGAACTGGCTCACCCTTGAATCCAGTCACGCTCAATAGTCACCTAGATGAGGTCTATTAATAGCCACCTAAATATGCCCTGTACTCAACAAACAAAGAGCAACTGTAGTATCAGTACACTACGGTGTACTGGTAGGATCACACGGCTATCCCATTAAGTGCCACATACATAAATCATTACAACAATATAATAACATGCATACACCAAATATACACAATATCGATATCATTTATGAACAATGAACAATTTTACATTTATCAAGATATACAGTTATGTCAAATCAATAGTTCTCTCATGGAACCCACACTTAAACTTTTAGCATACCGAAACGTGGTACCCGATCCAATGTTTATGCCGGAACGTGGCAACCGATATCATGTTTATGCCAGAACGTGGCAACTGATCCAATGTTTATGCCAGAACGTGGCAACCGATCCAAGTTAGTGTGTCAGAATGCAACACCCGATCTATTCAACAAGCCACAATAATAATCACAATCATAAGTATATTCGCAAAATCATACAATCAAGCCATGATTCATGGCATTCATCATGTTGACACCAAATTTTTTCCTACCATTTTCAAAATTCGTAGTTTTATTTATTTAATAGTTCAAAATACTTTTTTATAATTTTAAATAAGTTTATCGATAACCATCCTTATTTGTCAAAATTTAGGATTTTTTATCAGCTAATTTTAATTACATTATGTTTTGTCACAACTAGTTGATTACGTTCAAATATTTGTTCATTTTGATTAAATCTTTATTTCTATTAAATTGCATTTTTTACATGTCATTAGTTACGTTCATTACTTTTTTTAATATTCATTTTTATTCGTTAAATTTGTTAGTATTAATTTTAAAATTTTGCACAGTCTAGAAATTCATTCAAATATAGATAAGATTTTATACACAGATATTTTATTTAACTAGTGGTTTTAGCTCATGATTTTAAGATAATGATATCGTACTATAGGTTGTTTTCCATTTTCTATATAAACAATAGCTTATTCATTAAGTCAAGGGTGGTGGATTAAATTTTTAGGAGTGTAATTTGCAGATTTTTATTCTCTTATTGTTCACTATTTTTTCGGCAAGTTGCCAGAGTTTCGTTGAAATCCCATTTGTGAGTGGCTTTCCGCTCCTCAATCTTATTCTTTTCTCCCATTTTCTCCAGCTAACAAAGACCACCGTTGCTCCCCCTTTCCCTGATCATCTTCACTATCTAAGAAAACCCAGTAGCATCCCCATCTTCTCCGACGAGTTCACAATGCCGGAGAAACTATTATGTCCAACAGCAGCAAGACCACACCAGAAACCAACCACTACACTACCCACAACCTTCCTCTTTTCTCGAGTTCCACCATTAATGGTGAACTCCGAGCTCACAAACAACCCAACCCCTTTCCTTCTCCGTTTTCAGCCGGCTTTAAGCCAAAACAATCCGGCGAAACCATCGCAAAACAGATCCACTAGAGAACCAAACAACAACCAGACCTCCCTCTTCCTCACTGCCTCCCAAACCCAATAGTTCAAACAGACCCCAAACCCAACTCCAACACCATCGCTCCAACGAACAGACACCAGACCCATAAAAAATCTCACCGGAATCCATCCAAAACCCCATCGAAAACAACCCCCAAACGCTGGTGAAACACCCCTCCAGACCCCTCACTATTCCAACCAGAAACAACAGCCAACCACCCACCTCAATGCCGCTGCAACTCTAGCAGCGAACAGGCGACCAGTCCTCTTTCCTTTTCCCTTTTATTTTGATTTTTGTTAATTTTACAGGTACTCAAGTGAACCTGAGTTCACGAGCTCCGTCGTCAAAGTACAAATGTCGTTACCACTACTCCAGCGACACCACTGCAAGCTTAAAGCTCTAACAAGCTCCACCCGTTTCCCTCTTCTTGCTGCTATGTAGAACACAATCGAACAACCACCAAAGCCACATCCATTTCTCATCTTTTTCGGTGAAACCCCAACCTGTTTCCTACTTCTCCAATGCTAGAACCAACAGACCCATTTCTCAAAACCAGTGGATATCAGCAAACAACAAGCTCCATCTTTAATATTGGTAAAAATTTGAATCTGACTCATTTATTTCATTCTAAATTTGGGTTATTGCTTATAGTTGTTCAATTCCTAGTCTTAATTAGAGTTGCCATATTTATAATTTACTCGCTGCACATGTTATGTCTTTTGCTAAAATTGATTTAGTTAATTTTGTTTACTGTTATGTTATTTTATGTTCTCTATCGCATCTTGGCACCGATTGACCATTTTGTTTCTTTTAATTTTGTTTGTTGGAATATAACTCTTCAGTAAATTGTGAGTTGTTACCATTTGGACAATATTATCATTTTGTTATGTTGATCACTATTGGGATATTACATGTTTGCTTATCTTATTTTTTGTATTAATTTTCATGTATTTGTAAGTGTTTTTCCTTTCTTGTATTCATTTTTTATTTACTGCTCATATGTGTTGTTGGTATTTTGTATTTTTTTTAGTTATTGTTTTATTTCTTTTCTTTTTTTATCTCTTTATGTTGCTAAGATCATATTAAAGTCATTTATTATCGAGTTAGTCATTTTCTGGTAAAATATGTTGGTGTTGCTCCATTATTTACTGTTTTATTCATTCCAAGCTTTCTATTGAAATATTGTTTGATCAGTATAGGGTGAAACTTTTGTATAATTAATTAAATATTGTTCTTTTCTTTTCCGCATTATTGTATCGTGTTTCTACCTATATTTTTCTTTTGTTTTAGTAATTTGGTTTCATAGAGTATTAATCTTATTTAAGGTTTGTATGTTAATTTGGCCAGTGAGAAAATCTCTTCGTCGATTTTAGAGGCCTTCCCATTTTAAAAGACGGGAATTTTAGTTTAAGTTTATATCTATTATTTGTTAAAATTGTCCGATGAAGAAATTACCGCCGATTTCCAAGGCCTCCCATATTAATAAAATGGATTTTTGTTTTGAAGTTATTATTTAATTTATTGATATTTATTTATTACTAACACTTTTACCAAGTGTTTTTACAGGTACATGGAGTTGCTTCCCATAGAAATTATTCCAATGGAATTTGAATTATAATTTTTTATTTATTATTGTGTATATTGTTCACAACAGGAAAACATTAGGTCGTTTCTCATATTACTTGTTTGATTTATTACTTGTGTATATTGCATGTTTATTTTACTTGTATATAATTTTATCTCCTCCTCAATTTAAAAAAAATGAATTCAATCGGGACCCATAATTGTGAATTTTGAAGAATGTCTAACACCTTTCCTTTGGAATAACTTGAACCCTTACGTAGAATCTAATGGTTTTGTAGATAACTTAATTGGTTTCCTAGTTTTTCTAAAATTAGGTGGCGACTCCTTTAAAATTCGTTTATTCTTAAAATTCTTTTAAAATTAAATTAATTATTTATTTTTTTAGTCACCGCGACGTTTCGCTCTATTTGAATAAATTAGCGATGTAAACAGAATGGCGACTCCGCTGGGGATATAGATGTTCTAACCATTATGAACTCATTTTTTTCAAATTGAGGAAACTTTTTTTATTGTGTTATATCTTGTATCTTGTATATTTTGTTGATTATTTTTATATTGTACTTGTTGTTTATTCATTATTCATTTTATTGTATATATACTGTCATTGCATTCATGGCATTTTCCAATATGTATGTATAGTATATTAAAGAACAGTTTTACGAAACCGCAGTCGAGCTTTTTTATACTCAACCTTTTTTCAGAATGATCATCAATTTATTTGTTCGTCATGCATCCAATGGTTGTCGTGAGTTCCAGCCTAAGTTGTCCGTTTGGGTTCTCAGTCTTTCAAAAGTCACTCTTAGTCAACTAGCGTAGAGCGAAAAGAAAATTCCAAATTTAGCGCATTTTGAACTAAGTCAACCCAACTCCCAAGGCTTGTTGGGCCCATTAGAAGCCCACCTTGTGTCTCTTTGTCCCATTGGTCAATTAAAGACAATCATGCGTATGTGTTTAAATTTGAAGGATGTATACGTCATTTGACAAAACAATGTTCCTTGGGTTAGGGAGTTTAATAGTTTGTTTGAGTCGAAGAATGATCAAGTTATCATTTCATCCAAAAACCTGGACATCTGGATATGACAAGAAATCAAACAGAAAGACCGTTCATAAAAGCATAGCTTAGGATGGTACCCCTGCGTGGGACTGATTATTTGTATCCCATTTTCCCTATTATGTATCCTCATTCAGTTTTATTCATAAAGTTGTATAAATTCAGGTTTTGGGACAATACTGTCAAATGGCATAATACATCATTCAAATTGCTAGGCCTACCCTTGGCACAAAAGGGTCGCATATTTGTATAGGACGCGCAATAATTGTTTGTATGTCATCTGATATAATTTAGTTTGTCTTCAATCAAAGCAGTGTTTATGTGTTTAATTAATTCTTTGTAATATGTTGCATTATTCATTATGAACATGAACTAACACTTTTACCTTTCGAGTTTTTCATTTTTTTAAGCGAGAGGTTGATTTATATCAGAATCTGGAAGTCATTGTTCGTCCGAAGTTGCAAGGGACAAAAAGGCTCGCAAAATTTAAGTCTTTGTATTTCACAAGACATTAATCTCAAGTCAAAAAGATAAATCAGGGAAGTCTTTGACTATGAAGTCGCACTCATTGTTTTTGTTTTTTATTTATTTATTTAATTTAATTTTTGCATGTTAGCCCTGCTTTAACACATTTGTCATATTTTTGCAGGAAAATCATCCCCGACGATAGTCGAGGATGGTCAAATTAATGTCTAGTTCCCGTGGATAATTGGGAGAAGACACAATTCTAAGAGACATTCAAACAAAAAAAAGACTACAACAAGTGGTTAATGTAAGAAAAATGAGAGACCACATTCAACAGACAATACAAAGATCGACAGTTAAGAGGATACAATGAATCGCTTTGAGTTTTTCTAAGCTTTAAAATTGTTTTATGTCATATCTCAATGAACTGCGCGAACCTGATTCTCATCTCGGGGTGAGATACATAGGCAACCCTTCTTGGGTTCGGTATTCATTCTTATAAGTTAAAAAAAAATTAAATAGTTTGTGCATATTTTCAAAGACATATCTGCACGAACTACGCGAACCTGATTCTCATCTCAGTGAGATACGTCGGCAACCCTTCTTAGGTTCGATATTCATTTTTTTAAGTTAAAAAAAATCAAATAGTTTGTGCATATTTTCAAAGACATATCTGCACGAACTATGTGAACCTGATTCTCATCTCGGTGAGATACGTAGGCAGCCCTTCTTGGATTCGGTATACATTCTTTTAAATTCAAAAAAAAAAACTCAAATAGTTTGTGGATATTTTCAAAAACATACATGTATGAACTACGCACACCTGATTCTTATCTTGATGAGATACGTAGGCAACCCTTCTTGGGTTCGGTATTCATTCTTTCAAAAAAACATTGTGTACATATTATAAGAGTCATGTCTTCAACTCAAATGGGACCAATGCAGTTAGGAGCATGTAAAAATATGTGATATGATGGAGAGGATTGACTTTGTGGTAAACTATAAACTCTTTTGGTACCTCTCATTTGTACTTTTGTGATGCTTGAAAATCTCTTGCAGACACTCAAGATAAGAATAAAACTAACCTCATAGTTTCATGTGCATGGTGTGGAGAGTTTTTTTTTATCAAAATTCAATTGCATTGCACTGTTGATCTAGAACTTGGCCTGAATGCTTTTCGAGGCAAAATCCTGAGTAATGTTTGGTTTGGAAAATGATTGTAGGCCTTTTTTGAACCCGATTGTGCCTTTCAATGCCTACCAAATGACATTAATCTCTAGTTTTCCTCACTTTGAGCCTAAAGACTTTTCTTTGGACAACCAAATCTTAGTCATTACCCTTTTGAGTGCTTACATACACTATCCCTCTCTTGGACCAACCTTCTTGAGTGAACCAAGAGTGTGCAAATTATAAGAGAAGATCCATGTTTGAAGTTGCCAAAGGCAAAAGTTATTAAGTCTCCCAAAGTCAAGGAAGCAAAAATGACTTCGAGAGAAAGAACAAAACAAAAAAACGGTTGAAATAAATAAAGAAAGACAAAAGCACCCCTACAAGGTTAGTGAAAGAAGAGAAGGAAAATACTCCAACAAAAGAGGAGAAAAATTCAAAAGAAAGGGGTGAAATAAAAGAAAAGCTCCAAGAAATGAGGACTCAAAAGAAGTCGAAACAAAGGGGTGAGAAAAAAGAAGGAAAAGCTTCAAATAATGAGAATTCAAAAGAAGTCGAAAAAAGAGGGACGATGAAGAGGATCAGACGTCAAAGTTATATCAATCGTCAAAATCACAAATTCACTATGACGCTCAAGAAGGAATTAAGTCACTCTTATCCCAAATATATATCCTACCCATCCCTAAGCCTACATTACAAGACAATGACAAGCCCTACATCATCTCATTCCAAATGTTCTCACATTAGTGGAGATTTACATAAGGGCCAAGCATATGGTATCACAGTTGCATGCATTGAACATTCTTGTGAGTGTGAGTGCACTTCGAAAAATGTCCTCAAATAAATGCTACAAATATGTGTGAAATAGAACTTTTCTTGCTGAGAGGGCAATTCAAACATGAGGATTGATACAATTCAAAACCTTTGTTTAAAGCAACATGACAAATCTTATTAATACTTGAGTATGTTTGAGGTACCACTTGAAGATGTAGGAGTTACCTTGAATTCAATCTTAGTTAGAAAAAAGAGAGGAGATTTACATGCGATCCTGACTCAAGGTACCAATTGTAGTCAAGACTTGACTATCTCTTCACATTCTTTATTCTTCAAAAAAAAAAGAAAAAAAAAGTGAGCAAGCACCCACTCTTTAATATTTTTCAAAGCATTTTTTTAGATTATTTCCATTAAAAAAAAAGGAATTTGCATTTTATTTTTGGGTTGTCCATAGTAAAACGTGACGTTAGGCTAACCTCGTAAGTGTGAGATGCCTATTTTACTTCATTGGGTTGTCCGTCACAAAAATGTGACATGTCTTTTGTCTCTAGGTTGTGAATAACACAAGGAATATCATTTTCCTATTTCATCATGTTCATATTGTACATTTTCTACTGATGATCTTGTCTCAGATTCTTTGCAGTATTCATCATCTACAGAATTGGAACTACATTTGACCTGATTCCTGGCTCAATAGGATATGTAGGCGCCACGACGGCTCGGTCATATACCCAGTGTGATTTCTTTTCTCCTTGTAATAAAAATTGGGATAGAATATTTGAGAATATCTCAAAAATTCATAATAAAGGTGTTATCTCCAGCAAGTCAATATTGGAGATCATTTTGAGATTTGCCAAAAGTTCTAACTGGGACAGAATTTTTTAGGAACACCTCAAAAATTCCAACAAATATTGTTAGAAGCTTGATAGTCAACTTCAAATGATCCATCATCGCTTGAATTTCATAGTCAACTTGCAAACCTACAATATTGTCATGGCGAGCCAGCAGCTCCTCGTACAAATCTCCAATAAAACATGAATCACAATAAACATAAAATGGTCAAGAGTAAAATGTTGTTTGCTCACATGTGTCAAAGTGATCAGGCATTTTGTACACATTCTCTTTTAAAGAATTTTTTTCTCAAGGTTTCTTGACTAAGTCGCTAGGTAAGGCGACATTGTGTCTACTAATTGTTCATTTTCAAATATAGGAACAGGTGAAAGCATTGAGGCGATTACACTTTCAAGACAAATCATCGAGCCATCCACCTCGTTACAATGGACAATCATCAAGTCATCCACCTTGTTACAGTTGGACAATCATCGAGTCATCTACCTCGTTAAAGTTGGACAATCATCGACCCATCCACCTCATTACAGTGGAAAATCATTGGGTCATCTATCATTTGCATATTTTGTAGATTTTTTATTTCCCGAGAGGGTCATTGCCTTTTTCATTTGCCAAGAGGGCCATTGCATTTTCATTTGCCGAGAAGGTCATTGCATTTAAGTCGCATCTATTTGAAGGTGAATGATGTGCACCCTATCTATTCTACGTTCAAGTCGGTGGAGACTTACGTTGAAAGATATTTGCATTTAAGTCGCATCTATTTGGAGGTGAAGGATGTGCACCCTATCTATTCCACGTTCAAGTCGGAGAAAACTTGGGTTGAAAGATATTTGTATTTAAGTCGCATCTATTCGGAGGTAAAGGATGTGCACCATATCTATTCCACGTTCAAGTAGGAGGAAACTTGTGTTGAAAGATATTTGCATTTAAGTAGCATCTATTCGGAGGTGAATGATGTGCACCCTATCTATTCCACGTTCAAGTTGGAGGAAACGTGCGTTGAAAGATATTGACATTTAAGTCGCATCTATTCGGTGGTGAAGGATGTGCACCCTATCTATTATGTGTTCAAGTCGGAGGAGACTTTCATTGAATGATATTTGCATTTAAGTTTCATCCCTTCGGAGGTGAAGGATGTGCACCGTATCTATTTCACGTTGAAGTCGGAGGAGGCTGGCGTTGAAATATATACATTCAGGTCTTACAGATGGATCATTTTCATTCGTCCTACTGATGGACATGCACTTAGATCCTGCCAATGGATCATATTCATTCATCCTACCTATGGACATACATTCAGATCCTACCGATGGATCATTTAATTTCGTCCTACCGATGGACATACATTCATATCCTACCGATGGATCATTTTCATTCGTCCTACCGATGGACATACATTTAAAGCCTTTTGATGGATCATCTTCATTCGTCCTACCGATGGACATGCCTTTATATCCTATCAATGCATCATCTTCATTCGTCCTACTGATGGACATGAATTTATATCCTACCGATGAATCATCTTCATTCGTTATGTCGTAAAGGATGCTACATTTTTCTTTAATTTTATCACTAATAATGAGTTTTATCCTTGTCTTTTCGAGAACATCCAAGAGGATGCATTCTCAATTGAGCCACAGGTGTGGACTACGTCAACAAGGACGCAACACAACATGGAACCTTTTAGAAGCAAGTTGAGGATCGACTTCCACCACACTTTTATTTGAAGGTAATGTGTTCGGCCAAAATCAGGTTTGTCAAGTTTCTTTGTCCATGATTTCTTTCATCAATCATATCCAACGAAAGGGACAACTGTTGACACCCAATTTTGGCCTAACATTTTCAAAATTCATAGTTTTATTTATTTAATATTTCAAAATATATTTTTTATAATTTTAAATAAGTTTATCGATAACCATCTTTATTTGTCAAAATTTAGGATTTTTTATCAGCTAATTTTAATTACATTATGTTTTGTCACAACTAGTTGACTACGTTCAAATATTTGTTCATTTTGATTAAATCGTTATTTCTATTAAATTGCACTTTTTACATGTCATTAGTTACGTTCATTACTTTTTTTTAATATTCATTTTTATTCGTTACATTTTTTAATATTAATTTTAATATTTTGCGCAGTCTAGAAATTCATTCAAATATAGATAAGATTTTATACACAGATATTTTATTTAACTAGTGGTTTTAGCCCATGATTTTAAGATAATGATATCGTACTATAGGTTGTTTTCGATTTTCTATATAAATAATAGCTTATTCATTAAGTCAAGGGTGGTGGATTAAATTTTTAGGGGTGTAATTTACAGATTTTTATTCTCTTATGGTTCACTATTTTTCCGGCAAGTTGCCGAAGTTTCGCCGGAATCCGGCGAGTCCACCACCAAAATCCCATTTGTTTTCTCCCACTTTCTCCAGCAAACAAAGACCACCGTTGCTCCCCCTTTCCCTGATCATCTTCACTGTCCAAGAAAACCCAGTAGCATCCCCATCTTCTCTAGCGAGTTCACAACGCCGAAGAAACTATTGTGTCCAACAGCAACAAGACCACACCAGAAACCAACCACTACACTACCCACAACCTTCTTCTTTTCTCGAGTTCCACCATTACTGGTGAACTCCGAGCTCACAAACAACCCAACCCCTTTCCTTCTCCATTTTCAACCGGCTCTCAGCCGAAACAATCCGGCGAAACCATCGCGAACCAGATCCACTGGAGAACCAAACAACAACCAGACCTCCCTCTTCCTCACTGCCTCCCAAACCCAGCTCCAACACCATCGCTCCACCGAACAGACATCAGACCCATCAAAAATCTCACCGGAATCCATCCAAAACCCCACCGGAAACAACCCCCAAACCCTGGGAAATATCCCTCCAGACCCCTCACTATTCCGACCAGAAACAACAGCCAACCACCCACCTCAACGCCGCTGCAACTCCAGCAGCGAACGGGCGACTAGTCCTCTTCCCTTTTCCCCTTTATTTTAATTTTTGTTCGTTTTACAGGTACTCAGACGAACCTAAGTTCGCGAGCTCCGTCGTTGGCGTACAAACGCCGTCACCACAACTCTGGCGACACCACTGCAAGCTTAAAGCTCCAGCGAGCTCCACCCGTTTCTCTCTTCTTGCTGCTATGTAGAACACAATGAACAGCCACCAAAGCCCCCTCCATTTCTACCCACATTTTTCTTTTGTTTTAGTAATTTGGTTTCATATAGTATTAATCTTATTTAAGTTTTGTAAGTTAATTTGGCTAATGAGAAAATCTCTCCGTCGATTTTGGAGGCCTTCTCATTTTAAAAGACGGGAATTTTAGTTTAAGTTTTATCCATTATTTGTTAAAATTGGACGATGAAGAAATTACTGCCGATTTCCAAGGCATAAGACGTATTTTTATTTTGAAGTTATTATTTGATTTATTCATATTTATTTATTACTATCACCTTTACTAAGTGTCTTTACAGGTACACGGAGTTACTTCCCATTGAAGCTATTCCAATGGAATTTGAATTATAATTTTTTATTTATTATTGTGTATATTGTTCACGACAGACAAACATTAGGTCATTTCTCATAGTACCTGTTTGATTTATTACTTGTGTATATTGCATGCTTATTTTACTTGTATATAATTTTATCTCCTCCTCAATTTAAAAAAAATGAATTCAGTAGGGACCCACAATTGTGGATTTTGAAGGATGCCTAACACCTTTCCTTTGGAATAACTTGAACCCTTACCTAGAATTTAATGGTTTAGTAGATCACTTAATTGGTTTCCTAGTTTTCCTAAAATTAGGTGCTTGACTCCTTTAAAATTCGTTTATTCTTAAAATTCTTTAAAATTGAATCAATTATTTATTTTTTGAGTCACCATGATGTTTCGCTCTATTTGAATAAATTAGGGATGTAAACACATCATTCATCTATCCTCATCCACAAGTAGTGTAATCAATAGTGCAACATTCACATACATACACGTATTATAATGAAGAAAGAACAAACATATATCACACAATCATGAAATCACAGACATCACCTACCTCGAATCCAAGCTTGAATCCCAAAAGGCACTTGAATCTTCCCTTTACGGATTCTTCCTGCTTGTTCGTGGTCTAAAAATATACAATTAACGCAATGATCAATAAACGAGGCCTAATTAACTGGATTATAATCAACCTTATCAACCGTAGGTCAAACCCTTGATCCTCATACCTAGGTTTGGGTTTCTTTTACCATAAATCACAGTTTAAAACCCTCCCAGATCGATAATTACACAAGAAACTAAGTTATACGGATCAAAACATGGATTCAAGGAGTTTTTGTAAAAACCATACCTTTAGCCTCAAGAATGGTGGAAAACCGTCAAGTAAACCCCTGGGGATGTTCCTTAGCTCTCAAAGTTGAAAAGTGTAGAATAAAATATTTTTGGGGTTTTATTTCCGACTTAAGTTGCATCTGTCCGGCTACGGCGGGACCCATCCCGCTACGGCGGAATGCACGAAGGCAGAATGCTGGAATTTGAATTCCAAGCTCCCATTTCACAACACACCTTCAACCCTTGACATTCAAAAACCACTCATTCACGCTAAGATCATTTTAGGGAGTTCTACTTGCCCGAATTCAATTTCGTAAAGTCGTATGGGTCCCTTAACGTCTTAGCTATATATTCATGTAATCAAAATCATAATTAAATCACCCAGTTGTTACCAGATTTCCCTATACTTTACTGACTCCGATTTCATCCAAATCTGGACTACGTTAGGAAATTCCAAGTTACTATCAAAAGTTTTCTGACTCCAATTCTTTCTCCATTGGCTTTTTCCTAACGACGGAATCTGGTCGTTACACCAAAATACCCATTTAGAATCTATCGAAAAATATTTTATGAAATAAAAATCTCTAGAATTAAAAAATACTTATAACTAACTATTAATCTTCATAGGTCCAAAGATAATTATAAAGTATAATTTGTTAAGATCTACAAAAGTGATTCAAGTAATGTTTTTTTATTAAGATATTGTAATTTATATGCTTGATTGGCGTGATATATTATTTGAAGTAATCCTCCTTTATATTATAATGTAAATATCTTCTTATTATCAAGTCATAGATAAATACTTATAACCATTTTTTCATAAACTGTCAGATTTATAAATTTTGCTTAATAAAATAAATTACATATTACGTTAAGTAATGTAGTATCAAATTTCTTTACACTAATAAGTATATGACATAAACTTATTTAAATATATAGTTTGTACTCCATTTTTTATAAGTAATTTTCAATTATTAATAAATTATATTTTATAATTTTTATGTTGTTTCACTATGACGGATAATATATGACATATCTGTATAAATCAAAATAGTTCTTAGTTCCTTAAAATACATTACGTTAGTTATATATATGTGTGTATATACATATATATATAATATATATATATTATCCATTTTTTTTGAAAATATTTAAAATATGTAGCATTTATGTAGATTTATATTCACATATTTACTAATCTATCACCAGTTAATGTCATTTAATTAAAACGAGTTATATATAATAATAATCTTAACAACTTTACCAAATTACTATAATTTCTATCACGTAAATCTTTTGTAATGCTTTTTTATTTTCTTTTTTTAAAGGTAATACATTGTTTAGCATGTTTGTAAATTCCCTTGAAGCACTCTTTGTTGTTAAATGTTCTATCAATTTTGTACTATATAAGATGAAGTAAAGCATAGTCTTCTTTCTACCTATCTTTTGTTATTTCCTCGGTTCTAATTTATATGACACCATTTAGTCTGACATAAAGTTTTTAAAATATATTTTTTTTTTAAAATTGTGGTCGAATATTCCTTGGACATTTGTATGATTAAATAACATTTCATTTGCAGTAAAAAGAGTATTATAAAGTTAAATTATTTTCTATTATAAAAAGACAACATTCTTTTTGGGACATATCAAAAGAAAAGTGTTCCACATAAATAAATAGGATCTAAAAGAGTATGCTAGATAGAATAATATGATCAGTTTTAACTTTTATCAAAAAGGTGATAAGAATAGTCCTACCTCTTCACTCTTCTACAAAACAAAATCTTGCTAATACATTAAATTCTTCTACATAATAAAAGCTTTTTAATACATTAAACTCTTCTATATAATAAAAACTTGCTAATACAAATAATACTTATTATTTTAATTTATTTTATAGTAGAATTTTCAAATACAATATGACAAAATACCAATATTATTAGTTATTTGATTCGATGTATATTTTATATATAATATTAAAATGAGTATGAGAGATATATTTTAAAATTCTAATTATGGAAACTTCAAAAATTTATAAGTTTTATTTTAAAGTTGTAGAAATAGAAAATTAATTTATTATAAAGTGCAATTCATTTTATATCATGTTATAAAATATTCATGAATAATTTTTTTTAAATAATTCAATACATATAATATAATTTAATATTATAATATTGAGTCCGTAAACAGGCCTTTAAATATCTAATAATAAATAAAAGGAAAATTTGTACATAATAGCAAACATTTAAATCAAAATAAATCCTATAGCTATTGTTTCATATATTTGTATTTCGCAGCAAACGTGCACCTAATGTTACACCATTTTTTCCATTCAGTTGGGACCCACGAATTTAAAAAAAACAGAAAATTTATTTTATACAAATTCCTTCACTATTTTCTCTCCCATTTTCTTTCAATTTCTCCTAAAATCTCTCCCTGAATCAGTTTTATTTTAATCGGTTGGGCCCACGCATTTCAAAAAATAGAAGATTTATTTTTATACAAATCTCTTCGCTCTCTTTTCTCTCCCAGTTTCTTTCAGTTTCTCCTAAAATCTCTTCCCAAGTCAGATTTTTATTAAATACATATGTTTTCGTCCTATACACTTAAAATTATACAAATACAAATCTTTCCCTACCAGTTCTCTTTTGCATTTTTTCTCTTTCTCACTTTATACAAACACAAATTATACAAATACCAATGTATAATTTGTGTTTTATAAAGCGAGAGAGAGATTTGATATACAAATATTTTATTTCAATTCAATTGTATACAAATTTTAATTTTATGCAGATTTACAAACATAATTATTGGTACATATACATAGTAGTTATATATTGTCACGCCCCGAAGCTACCCTTAGGATGCGGACACGGGACCTAGGATCACAAGTGACCCCAAGCTAACCCTACTGGCAAATCATAAGCATACTAAATAAATTGAAGTAAAGAAATAATGTGCGGAAGCTAATCATAAGATAATCTGAAATGATGGGGAATACCCATATTAAATATGAATATATCGAAACTAAGAGTTTAACAACAACTGAAAAGTCAAACTCGAATACTCAAAACATATATCTGAGCAATGATAAGAGATAAGCATGACACTAAACTGATAATACTGAACATGAAATAACTGAATGCAATGACCAAGTCTAACATGTTGAGACTGAAATCTGACTTTAACTGATGACATGGTCAATACAATAAAATTTGTCTGTAAGAAAGCTACAAATAACCGATATAAAACCACATGAGCTAAATGTAGTGTCCGATGTATACGCTTCATCAAGAGGACCCAATATACCCTGCCAGAGGTATAGAGGAATGACTGGCATGATCACTAAAATGATGCCCAAAGAGAGGACTTACAACCTACGGGGCACGTAGTTCTGGGACTTGAGGGTGACTGACCCTAGTCCGCTCGGTATTAAGCTTCTCCCAATTGATTATGAAATTAACAATTTATCACTGATTTTCTATAAAACTGGATAGCTCAAAACTGACATGCTAACTGAAAATGCAACATTAATATGCTGATAATTAAACATTCAAATCTGAGGCATATCTGAAATAACTGACCTAGCATGTGCAATTCATGAACTAAAACAACTACATAGCTAGAGTTCTAAATTTATGAAAGGATCTACGCAAAACAATGCTAAAATAATGATAATCTGATTAGGAACATTAAAGTAACTAATTCATAATAATCTACTGAAATTTTAGAAACACTAGGTCTAGATAATCTGAAGGGAATCAAGAATTTGACTAAATTCTAGGGACCTAATGGGTGAAAAGAACCCACTAGTGCAATCCCACATACCCGGTGATGAATTCAATGGAGAAATCTTTCGATTTAGGGTTGGAACCGAAGGAAACCTTGTTGAGTTCTTGGAAAGCTTTGGTTGATTCTTTCTCCTTTCTGGTTCTAAGTTTGATCGATTATTTTAAGAAAAAATTGTCTAGGGTGGGCTTTAATTAACTGGCTTTGCTAAAACTGAGCAAAATTACGTAGTTTAGGGGTCCAACGCAAAGGGAAAACACCAAACGACACCTCTACCAAAGTCGACCATGGGAAGACTGCCGGTTCGTGGACTGACCCACTGTCCATCATGTCAACCGTGGATTGGCTTCCAGAGATTTGGTTCTGGGTCTTCTATCCATGGGCTAGGACCACGAGCAGTGGTCTGACCTATGGTCCGTGAGTCCGACAGTAGGTCAACACTTAGTTGTTTTCGTGAGCTAATTCTGGGAAGGCACTTCACGGGCTGTACCACGGCCTGTCATCAGGACCACGGCCCATGAAGGGTCACATGGTCTGACGTCTGGGCTAGGTGGTCTCTGCCTGGCGACCACAACTTGACAGCATGGTCCGTGAGGTAGTCCACGGCCCGTGAAGGGTCCCGTGATCCACCACTTCTGGACAAGTATGAGTCCATGGACAGGTCAACGGACTGTGGTCCCTTTCACGGTCCTTGAACCCTGACGTGGTTCACCTGTTGCTGCTGGTTTTCTATTGCATTTTCTAAGTCTGGGTTCCAAGGTGTTACAATATCTCCCCCTTGAGAACATTCATCATCGAATGAAGTCTAAACTAGCTAGATGGGGAGTGAAAGAACTGCAAACCCTACTACTAATTACTAGAAGCAGATTTCTAACTGAATTAAGTTCCAAGAACATGCAAATACACTAAAAATGCAAGTACAAACTGAAGGAACATGATACTAAGACTAAAGCTACGCATGAATGACTGAAAAACTGAAGAGGAACTATTACCTCAAGCTGGAATGGAATCGGAAGGAAAGAGATGAGGATATTTGGCCTTCATGGCTGCTTCTTCTTTCAAAGTAGCTCCCTCTACAGACTGACTCCTCTACAAAACCTTTAACTCTAACTCTATCCTTCAAAACCGCACTTTCTAAAGGTACAATAGATAATGGATCACCCACACACTTTTTCAACAACAAAATATGAAAAACCGGATGCATTGCTGCTAGTTCTATTGGAAACTCTAACTCATAAGCCACTTTACCAACCCTTTTTAAGATCTTGTAAGGGCCTACATATCTAGGACTGAGTTTTCCTTTCTTGCCAAATCTCATCACCCCCTTCATAGGTGACACTTTCAGGATAACCCAATCATCAACTTGGAACTCTAATTCCCGATTTCTATTGAGAATACTCATAATTGCTTGTTCTGGCCTTCATATTATCCTTAGTCTGTTCCTTAATCTTATCTCCCTCAACCTGCTGAGCATGAGTCATGAGCCTAGAGATGTTCATATTTTCCAAAAACATAGCATTCCTACATTATTTTCACTAAGTTGGATACCCCATATAGAAACTTGTTCAATTGAGCCCTGGAATCAACAACAATGTGAGGAGCATACCTGGAGAGTAGGGCGAACTTGAGCCCATACTCTTGGACTGTCATGTTACCTTGCCTCAAATTCATGAACTCCTGAGCTTTTGCCTCCCTCAACTCTCTTGGGAAAAACCTGTCTAGAAAGGTTTCACTAAAGCATTCCCAAGTGATAGAAATTGCATCAGTACCCCTGTTCTCTTTCCATTGAGTATACCAGATATGAGCTACATCCTTAAGCTGATAGAATGCCAACTCTACCCTATCATTACATGTCACTTGCATACTTCCAAAGATCTTTTTGACCTCATCTATGAAGTTTTGGGGATCCTCATCAATTTGTGATCCTAAGAACTCTGGCGGATTCATCCTAACAAAATCGCGAACCCTGGTTGTCACTGATCCACCACTAGCATTTGCAGGAACTGGAACCTACTGGTTGTTCTGATTAGTCACTCTCTGAGCCAAAAGTTGAATGGCATTCCAAAACTCAGCATTCGAAACTTCTTGATCTGGACTGGAGGAGCTGCATTAGCATTGCGTGCATTCACATTTTTCTGTAAGCTCTACAAGGAGGCATGATCTAAAACCGCATAACGTCGAGTTAGAATAGAGGAATTAGATAATACCTTACGCATGATAAGAGTAACAAGAAAATGAAGTTTTTCCTATAACACCTTGCAGCCTCCTTCTCATTAGATGTGATGCACTTCACACCCATGAAAATGACTCTACTTAGTGCAGCTTTTCAGAGATCCTAGGACTCTTAAACCTAATGCTCTGATACCAAGTTTGTCATTCTCCGAAGCTACCCAAGGACGCGGACACGGGACCTAGGATCACAAGTGACCCTAAGCTAACCCTGCTGCCATATCATAAGCATACTAAATAAACTGAAGTAAAGAAATACTATGCGGAAGCTAATCATAAGATAATCTGAAATGATGGGGAATACCCATATTAAATATGAATATATCGAAACTAAGAGTTTAACAACAACTGGAAAGTCAAACTCGAATACTAAAGCTGATTCTAACTATGTCTGAAATAAAGCCTCTAATGACTAGAAATGCTGGGACATACCCCAACAAAATCTAGCAAATACTGAAACTAGAACTAAAAGCAAAGGAAAATAGTCATGTCAATCGTCCTCGAAGAATGAGGGCTCACCGTTGATGCTGCTGAACTGAAGATCGGGAACCGATCTATGCGTGATCTGGAAGCTGAGAACCTAAACCTACATCACGAGAAGATGTAGCGTAGAGTATGCGTCAGTAATTGAAGGGTACTGATCATGCATGATAGAGTAAAGATGAACAATAATCATAACTGAACAAAAGCATATATCTGAGCAATGATAAGAGATAAGCATGATACTAAACTGAGAATACTGAACATGAAATAACTGAATGCAATGACCAAGTATTTAACATGTTGAGACTGAAATCTGACTGTAACTGATGACATGGTCAATACAATAGAATCTGTATGTAAGAGAGCTACTAATAACCGACAGAAAACCACATGAGTTAAATGTGGAGTCCGATATATACGCTCCATCAAGAGGACCCAATATACCCTGCCAGACTTATAGAGACATGATTGGCGTGATCACTAAAATGATGCCCACAGAGGGGACTTACAATCTACGAGGAATATAGTTCTGGGACTTGAGGGTGACTAACCCTAGTCAGCTCGGTATTAAGCTTCTCCCAATAGATTATGAAATTAACAATTTGTGAGCGAATATTTGTAATATAGGATAGCTCAAAACTGACATGCTAACTGAAAATGCAACATTAATATGCTGATAATAAATCATTAAAATCTAAGGCATGTATATATGAAATAACTGACCTAGCATGTGCAATTCATGAACTAAAACAACTACATAGCTAGAGTTCTAAATTTATGAAAGGATCTACGCAAAACAATGCTAAAATCATAATAATCTGATTAGAAACATTAAAGTAACTAATTCATAATAATCTACTGAAATTCTAGAAATCCTAGGTCTAGATAATCTGAAGGGAATCAAGAATCTTACTGAATTTTAGGGACCTAATAGGTGAAAGGAACCCACTAGTAAAATCCCACATACATGGTGAAGAATTCCACGGAGAAATATTTCAATTTTGAGCTGGAACTGAGGGAAACCTTGATAAATTCTTGGAAAGCTTTGGTCGACTCTTTCTTCTCTCTGGTTCTAAGTTTGATCGATTATTTTGAGAAAGAATTGACTAGGGTAGGTTCTAATTAAGTTGCTAGGCTAAAACTGACCAAAACAATGTAGTTTAGGAGTTAAACAACGTAGTTTAGGGGTCCAACGCATAGGGAAAAGACCAAACGATCCCTGACTTAAAAGTCTGTCGAAGCCGACCACGGGCTGACTCCTGTCAACTATGGATTGGCTTTCAGAGACTTAGTTTTGGGGCTTCGATCCACGGGCTAGGACCACGGGCCGTGGTGTGATCTACGGTCCGTGAGTTCGACCGTGGGTGTTCACCTAGCCATTTTCTTGAGCTGATTCTGGGAAGGCACTTCAAGGGCACTACCACGGCCCGTCGTCAGGACCACGGCCCGTGAAGGGTCCCGTGGTCTGACGTTTGGGCCAGGTGGTCTCTACCTGGCGACCACGACTTGCCAGCACGGTCCGTAAGGTGGTCCACTGCCTGTGAAGGATCCCGTGGTCCACCACTTCTGGACAAGTGTGAGTCCACGGACAGGTCAACGGACCGTGGTCCCTTTCACAGTCCGTGAACCCTGTCGTGGTTCACCTGCTGCTGCTGGTTTTCTGCTGCATTTTCTAAGCCTAGGTTCCTAGGTGTTACATATATACAATTGAATTGAGAGGCTGCCATTGATTTATACAAACGAGAGGTTGCTAATGATTTATAGAAATAAGAGGCTGCCAGCGATTTATACAAATCTAATGCTCCATAGCAAACATAAAGTTTGCTATGGAGCGCAATTATACCAACTATAGCTATAACATACAAATATGATTTTTATGTTTGCTAAACCTAAAATTTAAATTCAAATGGTGAACAACCGCCCAACAATATTTATCAACAAAATATATACCATAGAGATCAGGGGAAAGTTGAGCTAACCTTGTAAATAAACAATAAGCTATCTAAGAGAAAAGAACATGTAAGTGCTTACCATAGAGAATATGCTCCAAATTAAGATGTAACACATGAGACATTTAAATTTTGATTCTGTTAGTAAAGTCGATGTGTCGATTCAATGTTTTGTGTTTACTACTTTCAAATACGCGCTAACTCATATTGAGTGAATTGTTGTGATTTTTTAAATAGATCAAAATAAGTGAATTGTTCAAAGTATAAGAAAATTATTGAGACTTTTTTTTTTATATTCATCCTTTATTTAATGATGCTTTTGATCAACTACTTTATATTTTATAGTAGAATAATTTAAAAACAATCAAAAAGGCAATAATGACAAGTAGATTATAATTTATATCCTTAAAAACTTTTTTAAAGTGTACCAAATCCAAACGATTTGGCTCATCTCCATTACACCTACTCTCCATTTCCTAAGTGCATATTTGCATGATTGACCCCAGTCATATTCAAAATTTAAAATTCTAGATTAAATTTAATTTAACAAGCCTCTTAATCATGAACAAATTAGGAAAAAGCTCACCGACTTTGAAAAGAAAATTTTCATATTCCAATTTCTTTTTGATATAATTTTAATTTTATTTAAAAAAATTATAAAATGAAAACATGAATATTCTTAATAAAAAAATACATAGAAGATACAAAATACACCAAAATAATTCAAAATAATCTCTTAAAATTTAGTGTTAAAAAATAAATTTCAAATCATGTTTTCTAAATTACTTTAACATATAACATTATATTTTCATTCACTTCTTGTAAACTATCTTTGACCGAAAAAAATAAAAATCTATTTTTGTGGAGTAAAAAAGATAAGTGTTTGGCAAATAAAATTATGGCAAAATAAACGGAGAGGAAAAAAGATATTGTATAACAGTATTTGTAAAATGTTTTAGAGTATTATCTGTTTAAAAATAAAGTTGGTCTCTTTGTTTCCTTAATTTTTTTTTAATTCTTTTTTGGTTAGATATAAAAAAAAAAAAGAGAGAATATTCTTGCCTTTAGATGAGGGAAAAGATATTAATTGTGATGTAAAACCTATATAATGAAAGTAATGATATTAATGAAGAGTCGAAATTAGTTAAAAGATGAGACTTTACTTATTAAACTTGTGTGAGTTTTGTTTTTCTTAATTCATATTTTAAGGGGAAAAGACTTAAATATGTCATCGAATTTTGAGAAAACAGTAATCTATGTCATCTATTAAAAGTTTTGTTAATCTATGTTATTTTCGCTTTAAAAAAGGTTCATTCATGTCCTTATTTATTAACTGAAAATATTTTTGATTCCTTGCAAAATCATTTTTTACATGTGGTCAATTATGATTCAGTCACACCATTAATTAAATAATTTTTTTTAAAGAAACAAACTCAGATATGCCACAAACTTTGAGAAAAGGGCAAATCTATGTTATTTCAATTAACCAATAATAGCATGAATGAACCTTTTTTTCAAACGAAAATGGCATAGGTGGACCAAACTTTTAATGGATGACATCGATGAACCTTTTCTCAAAGTTTGATGACATATTTGTGCCATTTCCCATTTTTTAATTATGATTAAGAGGTCTGTTAAATAAATTTAATCTAGACCTTTAAATTTTTTGATAAGGCACAAGTACCCCCTAGACTATGGCTGAAATCTCACAGACACACCTTAACTAAACTAAAGTCCTATTAACCCCCCTCCCGAACTCATTTTTTTTTTGTAATTTTAAACATTGTTTTGACCTACGTGACCTTCAGATCTCCTACACGCCTCACCTAAGTGGAGTCACGAAGTGTGCCACGTAAGCCAAAATGTGTACAAAATTACAAAAAAAAAAAAAAGAGTTCAAAGGATAAGAAAAATATAACAAATATCACTCATTTAAATATGCACTCATCTAGGTGATTAGTGATAATTTTATAATTATCATGATTGTGAGTTATACTCTTATTATTGTTCACTCATAAAGGAAAACAACAACGTGAATCATGGTGGCATTTATGTGGAAACAAATGGGAAAAGATAAAGATTAATTAATTAGAATAAAGACATCTTATCTCAAAAGAGGAGAATGAAAGAAACAAGACAAGACTCACAATGTCGGAAAAAAGATTTTTGAAGAAATAAAGGGAGATACAACGTGGTATAAATTCTGCATTAGGAAACCAATTTTATGATGGGTAAGTGACGCAAAGGAGAACAATGAAAACATACGTATTCCTCTTTAGCTTGGAGAAAAAAAATTCAAGTACTAAAAAAATGCTCAAAAATATTAATAATCTGTTTGGCTTGTTGAGAGCTTAGACACACTTATTTTGAAAAAATAGGTATTTGGCAAACATGTAAAAATGCAAGCAGTTTTTCTGCTGTTGGGAAGAAACTAAAAATTACTTTTTTTATAAAAAAAAAGCAGAAGCAGAAAATTATTTTTTTCAAGACTAAAATTGTCGTCAACGAAAACAGCATATCTATCTCGTAGACTTCAACTTCTTCAACTTGGAATGAAACATTCAATTCTGAAACTGTCGTCTCTTCCTCAGTAGGTAATTCAACAACATTTCGAGGTTTGACCTTCAATACAACTGCCCAATCATCCCTGTCCTTTTTCTTGCTGGGATAAGGCACATAACACACTTGAGTTGCTTGCATTGCAAGAATAAAAGGTTCATATTTTTTTTATATCGACGACGATGGTTATCAACCAATTTGTACTGATTTTGCTTATTAACACCAACATTCATAGTTGGGTCAAACCATTCACATTTGAATAATACAGTTTGCTTTAAAGGTGCTTCACGATATTCCACTTGTATAATCTCTTTTATTCGTCCATAATAATCACCAAAATTTGGATAAGAGATACAAACTCCACTATTCATTGTTGATCTTGCACTACCATGACATTATGTGTGAAATTTGTATCCATTAACAAAAAAAATGGAATGACATGCAGCGCTTATTAATGGTCCACGAGCAAGACTACGCAAGAATTCATTCTCATTAATGGGATTGCATCAAACCTATTTTAAAAAATTGCAAGACTTAGTAATATTTGAAAAGTCAATTTAAGTACATCACCGTATTGAAGAGAATAATTTTTCAAAATCTTACAAATTCCTTGAACCATGTAGAGAAATTTTCTTCAAGACTTTCGTCTATTTGACCCTGAGATAGATTCAAAAATTCTTCTTGCAAACATTGCATGAACATACTTCATTACAACAAAATAAGTTAAATTGAAAAGTCTTGATATAAGGATATGTTTATATTATTAAGAAAATATAACTAATTTTTGTTACCTCACAAATGGCTCAACCTCCTTACAATTTAGTAAGATATAAGTTTGGGCGCCTTCATTTCTTCAAGGGATAAATCCCTTTTTTTTGCTTCTCCCCCTAGTCAACCAGGATGGGAAAATATTGATAAATTTCCTTCATGATCATTCATATCACCACCGTTATCGTTACGATCCACATTATAATTACGTGTCATGAGGTTCAAAATAATGAGAAAACAGTTGTGTTGACTCAGTCATCAAGTATGCTTCGCAAATGGAACCCTCAACACTAGCTTTATTCCCAATCATCCTTTTAATATTTCCCAGATACCTAGATAAAACGGATGGACCATTACATTAGAAAAGGAATGTTTAGCCTACTAGTCACAAGTTTAACATAAATTTCCCATTTACCTTTCAATAGGATACATCCATCAATACTGCACAGGTCCAACTATCCTTTCTTCATAGGTGCACAGGAAGATGTTCCATTGACTCAAAGAACCCAGGAGGAAATAATTGTCCTAACTTGCACAAGATTTGTGGGATATCTCCCTCTAATCTCTCCATGTCATCCACTCGAAAAGTCGTTGAAGTAAGATCTTTAAAAAGTAAGCTCAATTATGTAAGTGTCTGCCACACATTACTAGGAAGTAACTCACGAAAAGCAATAGACATTAGTTGTTACATGAACACGTGGCAATGCAAAGTGGCGATGGAAGAGAACAATCGGCGGATCGTTGATCGGTTCCGCGATGACAAAATGGATCACCCAAAAATACAGGACCTGAGATGCTCAAGGCCAATGCAAAGTGGCGATGGAAGAGAACAATCGGCGGTTCGCCGATCCACTCGGCGAGCCCGACTTACCTCTCCTAATGGCCTTTCAAGCCATATTTTTGGCAACTATAAATTGAGTATCTTGCTATTTTTTAGAAGAGTTTTTCTTTTGAATTTTATAGTTCCATTGTAGACTTTGAAGCTTTTTGAGGCTCAATTTTGAGGATTTGCAAGTGGGTTTCTAGGTTCCTTCAATTTGAACCATTGTAAAGACTTTGGAGCATTTACCCAGATCATGACGAATGTATTTGGTAATCGTTTCCCTATTTTTATGATGTGTGGCTAAAACCCCAATTCTTGGGGTGTGATTATGTGATTATAGGTTTAATTAGCTTATGGATATTGTTAATTACTAATTTAAATACTATATTGAAGTGGGTTTAATCATTAGTTGTATTTTAATCTATGAATTATAGTTCTTGTTAATCAACTACGTGAGAGTTTACATTTTGGAAGCTCGGACTCTACTACATGAGAGCTTTCATCTCATATTCAATATTCACTCGGTGCTAAGCATAAATCCCATAGAGTAGTTATTATGTCTTGACTTAACTCATGTCTCGTGGAAAGATGTCCTTGGACAACCAATCAATTTAGTTCATTACGATAGGTTTTTAAACCATGCATGAGAAAAACCTTTGACCATTCATGATCATTTTTAATCTTAGATTCAATTAGGTGATAAAAGCCTTTCAACCTTAGAATCTTCATTATGTGAGAAAACCTTTCACATCATGTTAATTATGTGTTTATGAGAAGGTCCTTTCAACAACACAACAACAACATCATAATCATTGACACTTTACTCTCAAAGCATCCTTAAAGAATTTATATAGATTTCATAAAGACATGCATAATCTCATACTTTTCCTTTCAAGGATCAAAGTCTACTTTCAATCACCAAATCTAGAATTCAAGACTTAGATAGGGATTTCATTAAAATTTCATGTGATTCTATCACTTCATGCATTAAATAATAAAATTCATCTTTCATCAACAAAGACACACATCATATCATCACAGTTAAGAAATATGGGAATTACATGGGTTCATGGGGAACATCATAAAAACCATAGGAATTCATCAATTCATGCTTAATATAACACAATTTAATCATATAAATCAAGTTTGAAAGGAACCCATGGTAATTGAAGAAAACCCTAACAATTGGGAATTTCTACCTTTTTGAAATTGGAGATTCCATGGATGGAAGGAATCCATGGATGAAAACTATCATACCTTGAATCCAAATGCTAGCCTTTAATGGAGAAATTGGAACCTTAGCTTGAACCCTAGGTTTGTAACGACTCGGAAAATGATAGAGTGAAACTAGAGCCTCATATGTGAGTTTGGAGTCGAGAACTTAATGAAATGATTATATTTGAATTTGACCCAAAAAGTTCTTAAAAATGTGCTTCGGAAGTTACCGGAAACTTGTTTAGCT
>JAJOOO010006924.1:0-25026 GCA_029582685.1 Solanum piurae | reverse complement strand
CCACCTTCATCTTCCAAGCCAGCAGATCTACACCAGGGCTACCAACACTTAATATGCGTTATTTCATTTGCTTACATAGATCTTGTAGGGGCTACTTGATTTAGAAATTTCTAAGCTTATTTTGGAAAATATCAGAGGACATATGAGCTACACAGCTATTTTGAGAAATAGTTTTGATCACAGTTACTATTTTGACTATGCTGGCTATTTAATTGAGTTATTTATCTCAAAAAAAAAAAGCATACCTTGTAACTTTTATTATTTTCTCCATTTTTGCTCTCAAATTGAATACAAATTCATGTTAAATGGATAGAATTCTTACCAATTTGACTTGAATTTTACATTATTGGTTCACAAACACAAACCCAACAAATCTCTATACAATTTTAAATTTATTTCATAAATTCACAAAACCCATTTGTTATTTTTGAAGCTTCATCAAGCTTATCAATGAAGTTTTAAATTTTTCAATACCCACTATCACCAAAAAATACGCACGAAATTGAGATTTTGAAAAACCAAACATGGCAAAACGAAAAGAACTAGAAGGGAAATTGATTTGCAGCAAAAAGAATGAACTTTGAGAAAATATTTAGGGGTGGGACAGTATGTGGGGGTGTTAAGAAGAAGAACAAGGGAAGTGATGGGTGAATCCAACGAAAGAAGGAAAGAAATGGAATAGGTATAATAAATTTTGTTGGGGCGGGGGTGGGGTGGGGTGGGGAGCAGCGATGGGTTGCTTTGAAGAAGATGACTTCCCTCTTTTTTTTCTTTTCTTTTTTTTGTTGTTTTCATTTTTTTTTTAAAAATTAATGTCTTTTTCATATTAATTTTATACATATACTTGCCTTAAAACGCGTGGAATTACGCATCATTCCAAGTCAGCAATATTAATGCCACATGTGTTCAATCAACGGTCAGAGGTGTTTAATATATTGTGTTTCATCGAGTTCAAGGGTCCAGTTGACAAAGTCGTAAGTATAAGGGTCCAAAATACAAACAGAGTCAAGTACAAGGGTCTCCCAAACCATTCCGCCAAAAAAGAATAAAAATTCACTAAACTCAACTTTACAAATCTTTAACTCAAATGAAAAACTCTGAATAAAATAAATTATTCAGCTCGCCATAAAATAGGCAACTTAAGTATTTAAAATATTTAACAAAATAAATTAACATACTTCTGAAACTCTAATGTCTATCTATGAAGCCTCTAACTGACAAAGATGGAAGTCGGGACAAGACCCACCACATCCTAACAATTGATATAACTGAAAGTACAAGTGGAACCCTCCGAAAGCAAGGAGCCTCACCATACCTAACTCGAACTCTATGTGGTATCAACAAAGATAATGTTGATGACCCTGAATACTTGTATCAGCATCATGAAACGATGCAGGCCAAATGGCTCAATACGTGGAATGTACGAGAATGTAAGGGGAATTCTAAAGCATAAACATAGGCTTGAACTTGATAAAAAGGAAACACACTTACCTCTTCTAACTCACTCAACTCAAGAATAAGATACTCAACTCAAAGATATGATACTCAACTCAAAGGTACTCAACTCAAGATACTCAACTCATGATACTCAAGGATAAAGCAACAGTAAAAGATGCAATATATATGGAAAGCTTTTAAAACAGTAGATAGAAACTCAATATTGAAGAATACAATAATAACTCAGTTTGTATATATAAAAATACAATATAACTCTATGGGAGTTTCTCTAACCAACAACTACCACTATGAGCCTAAGTGATGATACAACGTCTTGCCCACGCTGCCAGAACTTTCCTATACTTTGCCGTCATATAGAACGCCTTAACTAAATGGATCCACTAGTCTATGCTAAAAATCACTAAGGAGTCATCTAAAAAGTATGATCCTTTCTACCCATGATGGCTACATGGTTTATGGAGATGTGAGTTATCTGAACTCAAACTCGTCCCTATATTGGTGCTCAATAATCTATCTCTTAAAAGAGATGGTACTCAAACTGCTCAAAACTCTTTCAGAAATCTTAGTTTCCTCTCATCTTAAATGTGAAAACATTTCCTCTTGGGAATACTTAGTTTCCATTTAATCTTTCAAGAAATGAACTTTACTCTTACTGTTTACTCAACTCAAATCTTAAGTCTTAAAACAAAGTTAAAATGTTTGTAAAAGACTTCTTAAAATATGGTTCATGCCGAATTGTGGACGTGAACGACTCAATGCAAGATTTTCAATAACCATAGATAGAACTCAAGAACTTCAATGATACTACTCATTTCAAGAATGCCCAACACAGAGGGTTCATGCGGAATTATGAGCATAAACTACTCAACTCAAGGACTCAAAGATACTTCTCATCTCAAGACTGTTCGACCTATAGGGTTCATGCGGAATTATGGGCATGAACAATTCATCTCAAGGACTTCATAGGTGACATGTAATAGTCCCATGATTAGAAATACAATATCAAAGGGGATTAGGAACTCAATACTCAATGCTTAGAACTTGAAGATACTACTCCTCTCAGTGATACTCAATTTATGGAGTCCATGCAGAATTTATGGGCATGAACAACTCGACTCGAAGGTCTACACAACTATATGGAACTCATGTATACGAGTCTTCTCATTATCTTACCTACTTCCTCAAAACTTAGTTCAAATCAATAGTTGATCTCAAAGGATTCACAATTGAACTCAAAGGCTTTCTTGAACTTGAATCTTAACTCTCTCTTGAATGTGAATTATGAATTCAAGAGTTATGAATCATGATATGAAGGATCTAGGTGATAGTGTAAACTCATGAATACATTATCCTCACTCATGCTCACTTACTTGAGTCTTGAAATAAGTTATTAGAAATTGTAGAAAACTCCTCAAAAGGACTCAAAGGGACTCTCTCAAAATGTTTGAAAGAACTCTCAACACTTAACTCTTAACTTTGCCTTGAATTTGAATTATTAATTCAAGGTTATGATTCATGTTATGAATGATTTCTAAGTGTATGGAAGTAGTTTAAAGTTTTTAGAATCATAAGGGGTGAAGATACACTTCAGAGGAGCTCAAACGGGAATACCGACGGAAAATAAGTGGGGGCAGGTGACCCTGGCCCGTTTCGGGCGAGGGGTGCCAGCCTCAAACTTCAGTGGCTACATATGGGCGCACTGCAGTGGTGCTGCCCCAGACCCTTGGGCGCATCTGGGGCGCGCCGCCCTAGCCTCTCCCCAGGCCAAGTTCGACGAATTTCGTCTCTTGTTTTCTACCCTAAATTGCGTTTAATCAATTTATTTTCTCAATTTTTCCTTAGATTCAATTACCCAATATAAGTACACACTAATCCACTCAAAACAATCACTTTCATCTCAAGAAATCAACAAAACAAGATTTAGAATGAACTTCAAGAACACCAATCAAGAACTTAAATCCTTCAACTTTTGAGAATGAAATTACGCTGAAAATAACATGTTTGGCATGTGGGTGAACTAACCCAACACTATGAAATCTAACATACCTCATAGGGATTAAACCCATGGCGAAAATCCGCAATAAAACGCAAGACTCTCGACGAACGCTTTGATCCTTTCCTCTTTTCTCCATCTTTATTCTTCTTTTCTCTTTCTGAACTCTCAATTAAAACCCTAGATGTATATTAGGATTATAAAACTGAACCTAATAGGAATAGACCCCTAAAACATTACTAAAAATGAATTAAATCTGATTGGGTAAGGAAAAGACCAAAATACCCCTCTAAAATCCGGTTTTGACTTTCCTTATCTAGACAGCCCAACTTCAAATGGCTATATCTCCCTCATACAAACTCGAAACTGAGAAAACTCGGTGGAGTTGGAAAGATAATTCAATGATCTTTCCTACGGTATCTGGTAGCTCACCTAAATCATTTTGTACTAATATTTATGGTTGTTTGAAGTTGACTCAAAACTCATAACTTAAGCATAACTTGCAAAATTTCAGATTTTGCTATTTCCAATCTAGTTCTTTTTGGAACTCAAGGTGCTACATCTAGTGGCCTGACCTTAATTCTTAAGAAATTTTAAATTCTTTGGTAAAATCCTACTCACAATGAAGGGATGATTTGAGTCTTTGTTCGAAAAAATTTATGCGGTGTTACAATATCTCTCCCTTGGGATCATTCATCCTCGATTGGCGGCTGGACTGGGTATGGAACGGGGTTACTCTTATCATCTCTGCCACCAACTAGAATTGTCCTCATTACTATTCGAAACCAACTAAGGGCTCCCATTTAACTATTTCTCATAGAAAACCTCATCTTTTTCTTCCTCCTCGTTAACAGCCTTAGACGGAATAAACGCACCATGACTATCACGATAAGATCATTAACCTTCTCTTTTTTAACATCACTCCACTACTAAAAGGACCTAAAAAATATATCCTCTAAACTCTTTGGAATTCATTACTATCTTATTCTCAAACACTTGACTTGATTTCTGATCTCACCATCTCCCCATTAGGTCTAAAGCTGACACTTGAAAGCTATGGACCTATTCCACATTGACAACTCAATTATGCTATCTAGGCATACATGGAAAATTATAACTAAATTGGAACCTCATCTCGTAACATACCATCTCGGCACACCTTTTAATGCTCTTGTTACTCTTGTGACTTAGCCACACTTCACTGCCCTTATTTAAACATTAGGATCCCTCACTTGTACCACTCATATCTATTACATCTAATCACCTCAATTCCTCATCTATTCTATGTCAAGTCTTCTAGATCAAATCTCAAGACTAACATCATCACCCTCATGTTGCCATTCTTTTGATCATGACACTTATCTCAAATTCAAGCTTAATGTTTGTTACTAAACCTAAATATGAATATGATTGCTCGCTTACTATACTAACTTACAACTACGGGTACAAATTCAAAAACACTCGTCCACTAGGACCTTATGATAAATACTCGATCCTTACCTCTTAGTATTCATACTTACAATTTACTATCACATTTCCCTTCACAACTTGAGTACTATTCACTCATTCACTATACATCAATGCCTAATTAGTTCTATAACATTTTGAATATTATGGGCTCTACATCAAAATCATAAACCTAGCTTAGATCTATGACCTCATGAATACTCTTTCTCTTCTTACACTTGTTCATTACCTACACAATGATACTTCATCGCAAACTCCTTTCTAGCTAAAACATACTCTACCTTCTCTGTTGGAATCATTCCAACTCACCACTTCTTAGTCTACCCATAAGGGAAAACTCTTCATTAACAACTTATTGGGTGCATGACTATAATAACATAATCAGCCCCATCACTATCTCCCTTAGTTAGATTACTAAATCTCTGAATACTATTCTCATAACTTAAGGGACACTTTTTACTACTACTGCTAGTAATCTGGTAGCTCATGCTACCTTTTCGGGTGAAATCATACCCAAGATCTAAGCATACTTCTTAAAAAGGATCTCAACTAAAACATGACTTAGAGAAGAGAGTACAACTCGATTTTTTCTCAATCGCATGATTCATATAATTATGGGTGCATTCCTCTGAAACTAAAAACTTAACTTACTCATGGGCTTCTCCCAATCCCCTCCGGAGTCTCATGACTTCCTCAAGACTCTTGCTAAGAATAACTCATTGATAAATAACTGACTTTACTTTTCAACCACCTCTAGTATGGGGGTAATCGAATGGATATGAGAACGCACGAGTTAGAATAAGTCTCTATGACTTAGCTCTATTGCACGATTCAGAGTATGAAAGAAGGGAAACTTTTCTTAAATGTTTGTAGTCCATCATTTATAGAAGTGGGGCCCTCACAACCATAAACAAAATTCTACCGACACGACTTCATAGACACCCTAGGACACTTGAACTCTGTGCTCTG
Source organism: Solanum piurae (assembly GCA_029582685.1). Taxonomy (NCBI): domain Eukaryota; kingdom Viridiplantae; phylum Streptophyta; class Magnoliopsida; order Solanales; family Solanaceae; genus Solanum; species Solanum piurae. Next base: position 19,139 of record JAJOOO010006924.1, on the reverse strand, counting down.
ATACCAAGTTTGTCACGACCCGAGCCTACACCCTAAACGTGGCCGACACTCGAGAACCATTGTTGGTCCCCAAGCGAACCCTCATCCTTTCTGACTACAAGCGGAAGACTAACTCAAGCATACAAAGCTTAAAAACTGAATAAAAATTCAATAAACTCAACTTTTCAAAGCTTTAACTCAAATGAAAACCTCTGAATAAAATAAAGTATTCAACTCGCCGTAAAATAGGCAATTTAAGTCTTTAAAATATTTACCAAAATAAATGAACATACTTCTGAAACTGTAATGTCTATCTATAAAGCCTCTAACTGAAAAAGATGGAACTCGGGGAAAGACCCACGACATCCTAACAACTGATATAACTGAAAGTCAAGTGGAACCCTTCGAAAGTAAGGAGGCTCGCCATATCTAACTTTAACTCCATGTGGTATCAACGAAGCTCATGTTGATGACCCCGAATACCTGTATCTGCATCATGAAATGATGCAGGCCAAATGGCTCAGTACGTGGAATGTACGAGCATGTAAAGGGAATTCTAAAGCATAAACATAGGCTTGAACTTGATAAAAAGGAAACATACTTACATCTTCTGAACTCACTCAACTCAACTCAAGAATAAGATACTCAACAAAAATATATGATACTCAACTCAAAGGTACTTAACTCAAGATACACAACTCATGATACTCAAGGATAAAGCAATAGTAAAAGATGCAATATATATGGAAAGCTTTTAAAATAGTAGATAGAACTCAATGTATTGAAGGATACAATAATAACTCAGTTTGTATATATAAAAATACAATATAACTTTGTGGGAGTTTCTCTAACCGACAACCACCACTATGAGCCTAAGTGATGATACAGTGTCTTGCCCACGCTGCCAAAACTATCCTATACTTTGCCGTCATATAAAATACCTTAACTAAGTGGATCAACTAGTCTTTGCTAAAAAGCATTAAGGAGTCATCTAAAAAGTATGACCCTTTCTATCCATGACGGCTACATGGTTTATGGAGACGTGAGTTATCTGAACTCAAACTCATCCCCATATCGGTGCTCAATACTACTCCCAAAATACTCAGCTCATATGTTTAAAAACATAACTTTTTCTATGGTATGAGATGATTACTCAAAAATCTATCTCTTAAAAGTGATGTTACTCAAACTGCTCAAAACTCTTTTGGAAAACTCAGTCTCCTCTCATTTTAAATGTGAAAACATTTACTCTTGGGAATACTTAGTTCCCATATAATCTTTGAAAAAATGAACTTTACTATTACTCTTTACTCAACTCAAAGCTTAAGTCTTAAAACAAAGTGAAAACGTTTGTAAAAGACTTCTTAAAATATGGTTCATGCCAAATTGTGGACGTGACTGACTCAATGCAAGGTTTTTAATAACCATAGATAGAACTCAATACTAGGAACTCAAGAACTTCAATGATACTATTTATTTCAATAATTCTCAACTTAGAGGGTTCATGTGGAATTATGAGCATGAACTACTCAACTCAAGGACTCAAAGATACTTCTCATCTCAAGATTGTTCGACATATAGGGTTCATGCAGAATTATGGGCATGAACAATTCAACGCAAGGACTTCATGGGTAACATGTAATAATCCCATGATTAGAAATATAATCTCAAAGGGGATTAGGAACTCAATACTCAAGACTTATAACTTGAAGATACTACTTCTCTCAATGATACTCAATTTATGGAGTCCATGTAGAATTTATAGGCATGAACGACTCGACTCGAAGGTCTACACAACTATATGGAACTCATGTATACAACTCTTGTCCTTCTATTACTTACTTCCTCAAAACTTAGTTCAAATCAATAGTTGATCTCAAAGGATTCACCATTAAATTCAAATGCTTTCATAAACTGTACTATGAACTCTCTCTTCAATGTGAATTATGAATTCAAGAATTATGGTTCATGATATGAAGGATCTAGGTGATAGTGTAAACTCATGAATAAATTATCCTCACTCTCATGCTCACTTAATTGAGTCTTGAAATAAGTTATTAGAAATTGTAGAAGACTTCTCAAAAGGACTCAAAGGGACTCTCTCAAAATGTTTGGAAGAACTCTCAACACTTAACTCTTAACTTTACCTTGAATTTGAATTATTAATTCAAGGTTATGATTCATGTTATGAATTATTTCTAAGTGTTTGGAAGTAGTTTAAAGTGTTTAGAATCAAAAAGGGTGAAGATACACTTCAAAGGAGCTCAAACGGGACAACTGACGGAAAAGGAGTGGGGGCAGGCGACCCTAGCGCGTTCCGGGCGCGAGTCGCCAACCCCAAACTTCAGAGGTTGCATATAGGGGCACTTCAGGGGTGCCGCCCCAGCCCCTTGGGCGCATCTGGGAGCGCCACCCCAGCCTCTCCCCAGGCCAAGTTCGATGAATTTCGCCTCTTGTTTTTTCTGATCCTAAATCATTTTTAGTCGATTTCTTTTCTCAATTTTTCCTTAGATTCAATTACCCAACCTAAGTACAAAATAATCCACTCAAAACAATCACTTTCATCTAAATTAATCAACAAAACCTCAACAAAATAAGATTTAGAATGAACTTCAAGAACACCTATCAAGAATTTAAATCCTTCAACTTTTGAGAATAAAATTACGCTGAAAATAACATGTTTGGCGTGTGGGTGAACTAAACCAACACTATGGAAGCTTACATACCTTTTAGGTATTAAAACCATGGCGAAAATGCGCAACAAAACGCAAGACTCTCGACGAATGCTTTGATCCTCTCCTCTTTTCTCCATCTCCTCTCTTCTTTTCTCTTTTTGAACTCTCAATTAAAACCCTAGGCGTATATTAGGATTATAAAATTGAACCTAATAGTATTAGACCCCTAAAACATTACTAAAAATGAACTAATCTGATTGGGTAAAGAAAAGACCAAAATACCCTTCTAAAATCCTGTTTTGACTTTCCTTATCTAGACAGCCCAACTTCGAATAGCCATATCTCCCTTATACGAACTTGAAACTGAGAAAACTCGGTGGCATTGGAAAGATAATTCAAAGATCTTTCCTACGGTATCTAGTAGAACACCTAACTCATTCTATACTAAGAGTTATGGTCGTTTGAAGTTTACCCAAAACTCATAACTTAAGCATAACTTGCAAAATTTCAGATTTTGCTATTTCCAATTTAGTTATTTTTGGAACTCAAGGTGCTACATCTAGTGACCTGACATGAATTCTTAAGAAATTTTAAATTCCTTGGTAAACAATAGTATTTACTATAACATATATTTTTGGAATTGATAATCACGTGCGTTGTCAAAAAACTAGTATATATATATATATAAGTCACTTGGAATTGAGTTTTGATGTTCCAAATCACCTTTTGAATCTCTAATCAAAAGTAAATTACTCTTTTTATTGTTCAATGAAAAAAAAGGACTAGGTAAGGAATTATGTTGATCCATAAAAAGGTATGAGGCACTCCTGGAGGATCATGTGGTTCTAACACAATCATTTTTATCAACTTATACTTGATTTAAATTAGTGGTGGACAAATTAAATCGTTAATTATGCATATGGTTTGCTTAAATTGTTCAATTTTATTAGTCGTAACTAAGACATGAAGTTGCAACCACAACTTCGATATACACTCCTTAGAACGCATAAACACAACTTCGCCTTGTGTATCGCATCCTAAATTTGAGCTTGTTCATCTTGGTTAAACTAAAAGTTATTATTTTATTAAAAGTGTGAAGGTCAAGAAACATAAATTCTACCTTGTCATTTTATTTATGTTTCTTTATCTGAGATGCGAAGTTGCGACCTAATGCAAGACGATATATTACTTTTGCCCTCGTTAAGGCTTAACACTTATATGAAACAATATTCTACTAAGTTGGAACAAATAATTTTGTCTCTTTTCTCTCATTTATTTTATTGAATGCACGGGTCTTGAAAAAAAATCATCATTAAGCCCTTAAATTTCTTTCTTGAACCAAAATTTATATTGTTGACGTATGAGTTCAATAAATTAACAAGCCTAATGCATGATTAACAATAAACACATTGATTGACATGACCCTATTAGCCAAAATAAGTAATCAAATCTTATAGTGAACTACTCCCAACTAATCCAAATAAATTAGTTCACTTTAAACTTAAAAGCAAGTAAGAAACACATGACAAATTATTAGAAAAAATAAAAGCATGACAACTTACCAATGGATTTATGGATTAAGACCATCAAATTGGCCAACACATCACTGCCAAAAACAATATAAAACAAAATTAGGACAAGGAAGAAGAACAACCTCTGTAATCAATATGATTTTTGGACAGCTTCGTTGATCGGAGTTCGACTATACACCTCACTAACCCCACTGTTTTTACTTCGATCGGAGAAATCGGTAGTTAGAAGAAGGTCGATTCGTGGTTTGAAATGGTAGTGATAATAGAAAACTTGAAAGGCAAGAATATATTAGTTGTTTTTTTATTTTTTAAAAGGGGCCGAAATTGTAAATAAGCAAGATAAACTAATACCCATAATGTCATTAGAATCTACAACCTCAGCTAATGGGTTTAGCTATTCATAGTAGAAATGAAAAATACAAGATAATGTATGTTGCGAAAATATAGTGGATTATTAGCTAGCACACAATCACAAGTAAATAAAATAGAAAAGAAAAACAACACAAGGATTTAACGAGGTTAGGCTAGACTAACAAGCAAAAGTAGAGAGAGTTTTTTTCTATGAAAAAAGAAGAAGTGTACAATTCTTTAGAATCTCCAAATACATTCCCTATGTATAGATCTCAAGTAGTCTCACACTTATAAGGAAAAAGTTATCCTAATCCTTGAAGGATAGTATATTTCTTTTCCAAATCTATAAGGACAAAGAGTCTCCTAAACCAATAGGGATTATGAGTTTTTAGGGGGGAAATCAAGATATAATCAACAAAATGTAATAACAAACATTCTTATAGATCAAACAAAGCAGAAGATGCAAACTTGTTGAGTAAAGTTAGCAATTTGAAGAAGATTTCATGTTTTCCAACAAAACTTGGCAATTTCAGCAGGCTAGATCAAATAATGGTTTAACAGTTGAATGTAAATAAACTAGACTTTAGTCTCAATGCCAAATAAACTTCCAGATCTATCAATACAAACTAAAATATTATTCGATGTTTGGTCTACATATAAAAGAACTGAAGGCCATAAAAGTCATATCAAATAGCACCATATTATTTCTTGTTGGGATGGGAACCTTCCCCTTCATGGACAACGTGAACTTGTAAGTAAAGGCCTTTGTTGTGTTTTTCTTTCACAAATACACGTATCATTTTTCTCCACAAGGTTTTGCTTACACAAACTGCACCACCTGCCAAATAGCCATATTCTACCATCCTGCCAAATCTTGAGTTTTGCCTCAAATTCTCTGCCAACAGAGTCATGAATGGTCATGCTTGAAGTGAGTTCAAGTTGGTAATCTCTCACGACATTGTCACGACTCAAATCGAGTCATGAGTGGCACCCACACTTAACCTCCTAGGTGGGCGAAACAACGAATCTTATTCCAACTTATATTAATAGCTCAACTTACGAAATACAACCCATAATGCGAAAGCTCAAATCTTATTAAAGTTCCAATAAAAGAAACCCCTAGAGTCTATTACATATTATCTCCAAAACCTGAAAGTCATCACATCAAGGACATCTAATCTCCAGTTACTACGTCTAAGAGTATCAAAGACACCAAAATAAATGAATAAAGTAATTTGTGTCTAAAAACTAAGGACATCATGCCATGACCAAGAGAATACAACACGAGCTAGAATGAATAGCTCACCCTGGAACCTGATGTGCTGGAGCCTGGCTAGAGATGAGGGTGAGTCGAAGTCACTGGTACACTCGTTGAACTCCACAAAAGAAAACAAAAAAAAACACAAGTAGGACTCAGTACAAGGCAACATATATTGAGTAGATATCATCGTCCGACCCAAAATAGTAACTCATATACATAAAGTAATAATATAAAATCAACTATAGCACTTAGTAGGTGATAAGAAACAACAACATGAACAAGTGACAACGGAATCAAGTACGTAATCAATCACAATATAAAGCACACAAACGAGGACTCATGCCTCCACACCACGCTCATTTGGGAAATGGGTTCTTTGAGATTGAGTACATTCGGTTAATTCAAAATGTTTTCCATTAATATTACCGTGTCGGAATGTGACACCCCGATCCATAATACCATGTCGGAACGTGACACCCCGATCCAATAATATCGTATCGGAATGTGACACTCCGATCCAATAATACCATGTCAAAACGTGACACCTCGATCCAATAATATTGTTAATTTATCATTATTATCACAACTTTTCATTGCATTAACAATATTTCATCAAGCCTTCTTTATTCAAGGCATCACTTCGATAGAGATTATAAATTTCACGGTTTCAGGATTTCAGACCAATCACAAACCACACAACCACACAATCAAGTACATAGAGAACTTCACAATATCACTCAATGCCTATCAATCACTATTAAGAGTCTATCTATCAAATAGAATAAACCATAACCTACCTCCACCGAAGAATCGAAGTCAAGCAAGCTACTTCTCCAATACTTTTCCTTTCCTCAATGCCTCTGAACCTTTTCAATCTATCAAGTATATATGCATAATTTCTAAGTTAACTAGTCTATTAACACTCATATTATTCTATGTCTAGCCTAAACCCAAAAACTCACCTAATTCTATTATCAATTTCCTAAAGTTCAAACCTAAGGGTAGGTCTTAATTCCTCCAATTCGCATAACTTTAATGGAATTTAAATAATTTGATACACCTAAAATTTAAGTACCTATCTCAATATACTAAAACTCAATTTAGTATAGGATAATTGTAATCATTTAAAATTTATTAAATATAAATTTATAAAATAATTTCGACTATATTAAATTCACGAATATATTAGTCCAAATAAATATTATGGATTAATATAATTGGGCTAATTATTTAAGTTCAATAAATATGAATTTAATTAAAATCCAATTTAATTGATTTGGGCTACAATAGATTAGCCCAATTTGCTAAGTCCAATTTAACCTTATCCTAGAGGCCCATTTTTTGGTGCCACATGGCAAATGATGTGGCATGCCAAGTCAAACAAGAAGCGAATAGGATCATGATATGTGTCAAATATGACAAGCCCGCTCCATAAAGCACATATGCCATGTCACTTAAATCTGATTGGCCGAAGGGAATCCTATTCCAATCGCAAATCCTCTATTCTAAAACTATAAATAGGGGTCTTCATAATTCAGAAAGAAGACAGAAAATTCTAAACAAGAAGCTAGAGAAAATGTGTGGTACAAATGCCATAAAATTCTCTATAAAGCTACAAGTTTAAGAATTCAAGCATTCAAGTTCAAGAATGATCAAGATCAAGACCATCAGATTCAAGAACAAGCTCGAAGCCCTTGAATTCAAGTAAAAGTCAAGATCAAGATAGAGTTTAAAGTTCAAATTCATCGAAGATTCAAGATTAAGCTTTAAAGCCCTTGAATTTATATTTTAAAAGGCGAATTCAGAGGAATCATAGAGATTGTAACACTCGCACTTTGAAATAATAAATACAATTGTTGCTATAATTTTCCGTTCTTGATTATTGTTTTCTCGACGTGAATTTTATTGTCAACAAATTCTGGCACGCCCAGTGGGACAATCTCTACCTCTCATCTCAACTTTTCAAGCATCAAAGAATATCGAGATGACTTCCATGAAGAACAACTCTCGATCAACTACCTCTAAGGCCACTAGCTTCAATCTCTCTACTGAAGTTGAAGGCATTCTTGGTGTTACCTTTGGAAGTTTCGGAGTTGTTACGAGAAGCAAGGTGCTATGCTAGGATAACAAACACCTCAAATGTCATCTGCATCAACTACTGTTTCTGGGTCTTTGACTCCAAAAGGAGAAAGTTCCTCCACAAACACTTTAGAAGGAGGAAGTAGTGTTGCTAAAAAGATCAAGAAGACATTGGCTCTACTTGAGCAATCTGGTTCCAAGAACTCTACCACAAGGGAAAACTATGATTCAACTAATGAATCATCTCCACATGTATCATGTAACGTGAGTCCGTTGAAGATTAACTTATACGATAATACATGTTACTCTCCTACATATCCAATGATCATGCAAACGATGGTGACTGCTGCTTCCTCTCCTGAGGAACAACTCACAAATCTGATGAAGTTGGTTGAAGAATTGACAAAGCATGTACAACATCAAGAGTCTCGAATTAATAAGTTGATGAATTGGATGGAAGGACTTTTAGATGGAGAAACGAGTCATGCGCCTGGAAAGGCTGTTGAAGTTCAAGAGATCGAAGATCCTATGAAGAAAGCATCGATTGTTAATGACATGCCAGTTTCTTCTGAAGGAATGATCCCACTCGATCGCTTGAAATAGTTTATTAAAGGCACTATCAAAGATAAGTATGAAGTCTCCACCAAGTCTTCTCATATGTATGCTAAGCCATACACTGCTAGAATTGATAACTTCAAAATGCCTGTTGGTTATCAACCTCCCAAATTTCAACAATTTGAGGGTAAAGGAAATCCAAAACATGTTGCACACTTTGTGGAGACATGTAATGATTCTGGTACCTATGGAGACCATCTCGTCAAACAATTTGTCCGCTCTCTAAAAGGAAATGCCTTTGATTGGTACACGAATCTCAAACCTAATTCTATTGATAGTTGGGAACAACTAGACCATGAGTTTCTCAATCGCTTCTATAGCACAAGGCGTACGGTGAGCATGGTAGAACTCACGAATACTCTCCAAAGGAAGGACGAATCGGTTATAGATTTCATAAATCAATGGAGGAACGCGAGCCTAAATTGCAAGGATAGTCTTAGTGAAGCTTCTGCAATTGAAATGTGTATCCAAGGAATGCATTGGGAGCTTCTTTACATCTTGCAAGGAATAAAACCAAAATCCTTCGAAGATCTAGCTACTCGTGCTCATGATATGGAGTTGAGTATGTCCTCTGCTAGAAAAGATATGACATTTGTCCATGATCCTCGCAAAGGAAGGGACATGCAGAAACACAAGAGATGGAGAAAATTTGTGCCCAGAAATGACAACAAAGAATCCATGAATGTTAATGTGTCGCCTGCGAAGTTCACCACGAATGAGGGCATGAAGCAAAATGTGAGAACGACTTTCCAAGCATGTTCAACTCAAAAGTCGACACTTAGAGAGATGCAAGGAAAAAAATATTCCTTCTTAGATTCTGACATTTCTGAGATTTTTGATGAGTTGCTCGAGTTAAAACTCATTGACTTGCCAGAAATGAAGCGACCTGATGAAGCAGGAAAAGCTGATAACCCAAATTATTGCAAGTATCATAGACTTGTGAGTCATCCTCTTGAAAAATGTTTTGTCTTCAAGGATAGAGTGATGTGATTGGTTAACGAAAAGAAAATTGTCCTTGATGATGAGAAGGCTAGTTCTAACCAAATCTCTATCACATTTGGCTCGCTCGATCCGATCCAAATATATATCTATGAAAAGCATGAAGAAGAGTTATTGGAGCAAGACAAATCTCAAAATGATATAGATGGTGATGAAGGCTGGATTCCTGTGACTAGGCAAAGACGCAACAAGTCAAGCTTATGAAAAGGATCATCCGAGCAACAATTAGAGAAAAAATGGCGAAGAAATTGGAGAAGCAGACATCAATCCAACGCCCAAAGAGGGCAAAGGTAGAAGTGCATCACTACCAAAAACCTAGACGTCTTGTGACTCTAGAGGAATTCTTACCAAGTTCGTTCGACATAAAGTCTACTCAAGACAATGTCGAGGCATCATGTTTCAATGCTGATAAAGCATAAACAACGAAGGTGCCTTCTACTGACAAAGAAGGAACAACGAGTGAATCCTCACCAAAAGTGTCTCCTAGTGACGATGAAAAGGCAACAAGGGAAATCTCGCCAATGATGACTCTCTCACCTTCTGAAAAACCTATTGAACCTTTTTCCCAAGAAGTACATGCATGTGATACAAAAATCACATTTACAGATAATGATCTTCTATTTGGTGAAACACTACACAATCGTCCTTTGTATATGGTGGGTCACGTGCTAGAGAAGAAGATAAATAGAATCTTAATAGATGAAGGATCTAGAGACAACATTTTGCCTATCCACACAAAGGAACTCGGCATCACGACTGGAGAACTTAGTGAAAGTCGTCTGTTGATACAAGGATTTATTCAAAGAGGTAGAGGTCCATAGGCTCTATTAAATTAGAGATTCACATGGAAGATTTGCGATCAAGTGCATGGATGCATGTGATCGACGTAAAGACGTCATACAATATATTACTTGGCAGGCCTTGGGTACATGAGAATAGAATTGTCTCATCTTCTTACTATCAATGTTTGAAGTATCTTGAAGGCAGGATTGAAAGGAAGATAGTGGCAGATGATAATCCTTTCACCGAAGTTGAGACACAGTTTGCCGATGCAAAATTCTATTTGAAAAATTATGTTGTTAAAGGGGCCAAATCAAATGATGTCAAATCAATCAAGTCTGATAAGATCACAAGCAAAAGAATCGATGTGGCTGTCGAAAAGGTAAAAATTGACACTAAAGAACCTTGTCCCATTCTTAATGATGGGAAGATCATGTCTTTGAAGAAGAAGCTGACTTCTGGACTTCGCTATGTTCCAAAAGTGAAGAAAGAAGAAGATCAATCATCTAATCTTCAAGAAAATGCATTGAGAGGGCTAACTATTTCTATCAGACGGATCGATGCAATAAACTTGCCTTCAAAACTGGAAGGAAAGTCAATCGCTCAAAATCAAGTGCCAGATGTGGCACTCCCTGCAAAACGCACAAGAGAAGGTTTTGATCCAAATGCTTACAAGTTATTTGTGAAGGCTGGGTACAACCCTAATGAGTCATCAATGTTAGGGAAACTTCCATCAGAAGATACAACTAGGCAAGCATGTGAAGGCCTAGGCAATAGCCAACCGCCGCCAATTCGCATTTCCATAAGAAGGGCAAGCAATAACCATATAACTTTTGAAGATGATATCGCTAGTCCCAACAAAAAGTCTTCCATCTTTGATCGACTTGGAGAATCGACTAAAATAACTTCTGTGTTTGAGAGGTTAGGTACATTAAAGAAAAAGAAAAATATGAGAAGTTATTTAAAAGGTACAACGCCTACTTCACATTTGATTCGAAAGGATTTCAAAAGTTTGATTCCTTCTAGAATGAGGCAACGAGTGGAACTTGTGGTTTCGTGTAAAGAGGAACTCAAGGCGAAGGCTCACACTGTGGTTTACACCAAGGAGCGTGAGGAAGATAAAGAAAGTGTAGGCTCCTCAAATCATGTTACAATCCAAAATGAGTACGATTATTTGCCTCAAATGAAGATTGATGAAGAGTTAGAAGATATTGTCTGGTGTTGTCATATATCTGTTAATGACAATGATCCTTTAGAAGAGGAAGATGCGGGAGATGCTCTACTGGAACTTGAAGAAGGAGTAAAGACCACAATAGATCCTTCGAAGGAAGTTAGTCTTGTAAAAATATTGTTGTTACCTTTTTTTCTAATTCTACAACATAATACATAAAATAATATAAATTTATTAAATAATAATATATAAACGTAAAATAAAATAAATATATAAAATAATAATAAATAAATGTAAAATCAATTATAAAATTTATTATGTAAAAATAAAAAAATAAGATTTAACCAAACTTATGAAATATGCTAATTAATTAATGAGAAATATATTGATAAATATGTATATATGAAAAAGATATTTTAGTCTTGAGACAAATAATTTTTTGTTTCTTCTTCTACAATTTGTAAAAGACAGAAACTTTTTAATTTCTTCCCAACAACAGAAAAATTGTTCCCCCTTTCATTTAACGGCACTTTTACTGATTTGCCAAACACTTAATTTTTCAAAAAAAAAAAAAAAATCTCAAAATAAGTGTTACTGGCCTCCCCTCCCAACAACAATGTCAAACAAGCTCTTAATAATAATAATAATAATAATAATAATCAAATAAAAACGGATCGTTCAATCAAGCATAAGGAACCTTTATAACATAAATAAATCCTGTCTAGATTCATAAAAAATCCTTACTCTCCGGGTCCGCCTGGGTCCGCCCTTCACATGGGTAATCCAACAGGTAATCCAACGGATTTTCTTCAGCGATCTTTTATGAGCCTGACTGGTTTATCTATATTTGACCTTACATTTAATTGTTCAAACTATCTTCATATAATAACTAGCCATTCATTTATTAGCCTAGTATGTTAAAGTTCTACACAATAATTTAGCCTATCATAAGGCTTGAATAATCAATTAATAAAGAAAAGGAAATAGTAGTATCTTAAAGCATTCAAGACTATTATTTTCACCTTCGAGAGAAGAAGATGATTCCGAGGCATTACCTAATTCTTGAAGTGTTTGAAAAGCATCAAGTCTTACCTCAATCACGACATTCTTTTCTTTGAGTTTAATAATGTCTTCTTTGAGATTATTAATCTCGTTTTTTAAATCAATAATAGTAGTAGGAGAGCTAGAAAGATTTCTTCTTTCTAAAAGAAGTTTCTTAACTTCTGTCATGGTATATGAACCATCAATGGAAGGAATTTCTTCCGGGATAAGAATTTTCATCTTATCAGGCGAATTACTAATTTTATCAATAATTTGAGCTCTTATCTCTGGATTTTTAATATCTTGCAAGAGTTCAAGGACTTTGTCATTATCAATGACATTAAGACTCATTTCTTTGAATTGTTCATATATCTTATAAAGATCATCTTCCTCATTAAGGTTTTTCTCACAAATTAAACCTTGCTGGCAGGGTGAACATTCATCCTCAGATGTAAGATATTCATGTTGAAGAGCTTTTAGATCTTCACTTGTTGCAAAAGATTCGTCATTGCTACTATAACTGAATTCTGATTTCTCCGATTCTGAATTAAGCATGATCTTATAAAGAGAGTCCTTGAGATTATCATCTAGATCAAGATTTTTAATCTTTTCCTTGACTCTGTAATCTTTTGCATAGTGACCATATCTCCCACATTTATGGCAAGTATCAGATCTTTTATCTCGATACTTTTTTCTCCTAGAAGAATCTCTTTTTCCTTCTTCAGCCCTTCTCAATTTCTTATCAATCTTTCCTTTCTTCCATTTTTCATAATCTTTTCTGGAAGACATCTTTTTCTTTTTAGAGTGAGAATCCTCATCTTTTTCTTTAGATTTTTGCTTGGGTATATCAAAAGCAAATTGTTCACAAAATTCTCCTAGCTGTTTTCTTTCAGTTAGGCGATGTCTTTTAAGCTGTTGATTTAGCTTAATTTCGTTACATAATGCAAGTCCTTCTTGTACACAAGCACTAATTAACTTACCATATGTATAATTATCGTAGTTGATACTATGGCTATCACCTCTGATGGCTTTCCTGACCCTTTCAGCAAAAAGGCTAGGCAGACCGTCTATAAATTTCGATTTCCAATGAGTGCTATTACACTCAGGTAATTCCATAACTCTGCATAAGAAAACATCCTTATAATATCTAAATGATGTAAGAGTCTTACATCGGAGATTCTGGAGTAACGTTCTGATAGTCTCACTATTATCAGACCATCTACCAGAAAAATGTTCTATAATATTTAGGACTAGTGTATAAACTGCATTCTGTGTAAATTGTTCTCCTTCTTGTTTTACCGCTTGAAGGACCTTATCCCTTTGTTCAAGATTGAGGTAATTGTCCCACCAACCTTTTAACTGGCCTGTGAAACCTGCAGTAATCATATCTGCAATAGTCTTATCACTATTTTTATTGGTCTTACAAATAGTGCTATACATCAACATCCTATGCATTGTTGTATAGATTTGTCTGTCAGTATAACCATCTATGTTCCATTCATAGATTTCCTTGCCATTATAACTATTAGTTATAATATGCTCATGTTCTTCTAATAAGACATCCTGGGGAGTCGGTCTAGGATAGTAGAACATCCTTTGGACAGGTTTTCTAGCATATTTTTATGAGATTTTATTAATCTCATTATTATGGCTGGGTTCACCTTCTATAAAATTCTCCATATTAATAGGTTGAGCTCTGCTTCCTTTAAACTTCTTTTCAAGAAAGTTTTCAAGCTCCGAGTAATCCTTAATCTTGAAATCCTCATTATCAGGCGGAGGCTGAAGGCTGTTATGCACAATCTTTTCCTTACCTTTAGATTTAGTAGGTAATAGGGAAATCAATTTGTCAACCTTCTCATGCAAAGAGATAATATGCTCTCCTAAAATGCTCATATAAATATTGGCATAGTTTTGCTGTTTTATAATAGCATTCACATGATTCACTGTCAAAAGAGCCGTATCATTTTCAAATAATTTTGAAAAAGCATTAAAATTCACAACCTTTTCATTTTTATTAATCTGGAAAGATTGTTGAGGAGGAAAAACAGATTTAGTAATTTCTCCATTGCTTAAAGTAAAATCTCTTTCAAGCATAGAAATATAATTATGCACATGCTTACACATGAACCAAGGTATAAACGCTATAAGACGATTAATTTCAGAATCTATAATATCTTTATAAAATTCTTCTTGAAATTCAAGTTGTTCATTTTTATTAAAATATTTAAAAAACAATTTTCTAAAAGGTTTCCATTTTTTCCTCTGAAAATCTTTAGCTATACGAGCCCTTGCCGGAGAACCCGGACTAAAATCAATAATTTTGTCAGTCATCATAAAACATTATTGAGTTAATCCATCAGGAAAATCAAGTTCTGATTCAGTTATATCTAAATCAGGAATAGCTCTGGCAATATTATCTTTATCAATTCTTATATTATCACATCTGTAATTTTCCCTGATTTGAAAAGTAGATGCTCTAGAAGGATTTTGAACAATATAATCAATAGGAAATATATAAGAAGAGTTAGATCTAGTAAGTCTAGAGGATAGACTATTGTTATTAGTAGTAAGTCTAGAGGATAGACTATTGTTATCAGGAATACTAATATTATTAGAAAATCTCATTTTAACAGCTCCATCATCCAACTGTTCAATCTCTGAAATATTAGTATTAATATTATTTTTAGGTTGAGTTGCACTTTCAATAACCCATTCTTGTGGGAAATCAATTTCTTCCCACTTAATCGGCCTTCTAGTGACAACTTTAGACTTATCAAAATTGGTTTCTATCAAAATAGTTTCATTTTTAAAATCAATCATTTTGCACATAGTATTTAAAGTGTGAAGCAATTTATAATAAAGCCTATAACAAATGCAAATAACCTCGGTACCAGGTATATAATCATAACCATTAAGCTTAACATTAAGCATAAGAGCACTTAAAGAATTATCATCTTGTAAAAAAATCTGTAAATTAGGATAAACATTAAAATAAACAGGTCCATAAGCCAGACTTGTTTGAATGGTTCCTATAAGAGATTTTTTCCAGTTATAATTTCTACCGTCACGGAGAGCCGCTATAAAACTCTCAGGAAGACCACGCAAAGTGAGGGGTTTAAAAGCCACCTGTACTAAACCAATATGCATAAATCTATAATTATTCCTATAAGGGGCTAAATCATTATCAGATAATAATCTAAAAGTCTCGTTCTCACTATCAATAGTGATAGTTTCTTCAGTAGTCTTGACTACTTGTTTGAGGCCTAATTTCTCAAACGTTCCCATCTGATATATGATTCTGGGTGCAATCTTAGGAATAGTCCATCTATTAAGCAGATCTAGGTGTTGGGGTATATTATACTCCTCTTTCTTACTGTTTTTAACAGTACACTTTCTTTTAATGATACTCATTAAAAACAGGATGTGTAGAACTAAAACACCTATAACTAATATCAACCTAGCTCTAATACCAAATAAAAACGGATCGTTCAATCAAGCATAAGGAACCTTTATAACATAAATAAATCCTGTCTAGATTCATAAAAAATCCTTACTCTCCGGGTCCGCCTGGGTCCGCCCTTCACATGGGTAATCCAACAGGTAATCCAACGGATTTTCTTCAGCGATCTTTTATGAGCCTGACTGGTTTATCTATATTTGACCTTACATTTAATTGTTCAAACTATCTTTATATAATAACTAGCCATTCATATATTAGCCTAGTATGTTAAAGTTCTACACAATAATTTAGCCTATCATAAGGCTTGAATAATCAATTAATAAAGAAAAGGAAATAGTAGTACCTTGGAACGCTTATTCTGTACCAAACCGAATTGCCAAATTAAATCCCTCCTGTGGCTTGGCAGCAATAATATAATAATTACTAATCATTTTATTTATTAAATTCAAAGTTTCTTGACCTTGAATTTTTCCTTCGAGGTCTTTGTGAACCATTTTGTTCCAAAACTTTGTATAAAAGGTTCTCTGTAAGCAGGGGAATCCTTCAGGAGTAGTATTAACTCCTATTGACCATTTCATGATCCATGGAATTGAAAATTCGGTGAAGAAATACATAACTGACATTCCTTCGAAGAAGATATTATCTTTTTGTAGATTTATAAGAGTTGGGGATACATCAATCCATTTTGAATAGAGTTTCTTATATTCTTCCGGTAGTATCTTTATAGAAGGACCATATAGTGTCCACCATTTGCAAAACCAATTTGGGATTTGTTTACCAAAATTATTAGAACATATTTTGATAAACCAAGAATGTTTTCTATTCGAATTCTCGTATAATAATGCTTTATTAAAGCCTTCCACATAATCCCAATAGTTGTATTTTACAGCCATTTTCTGCTCTGGGTGGATATAATCCAATTCCTTTAAGGGACTCATTCCCCACTCTTTAGATGTTATGATTCTCTTTATGATGAATTTGGAAAAGTTATAAACTTTTCTGGTATTTGCAGGGTAGAAATGTTGGAATTCACATGACCCTGTTGCTGATAATATTATCTCATAATTCATCCTGTATTTATAAGTGGATGTTGTATAACATACTGTATCCAAATACCTGGACATTATTTGCCATGGCTCGTTTTTCCATTTCATATCATTATTCTCTAAGAGAAGTATGACTTCTCTTTTTTCATTTAAGTCAAACACTTCGGTGTTCTCTTCCTCTGTAAGAGCCGATGAATATGATGGGGGACTCTTGTCAGTTCCTTTTTTGGATTTCATGAAATCCATAAATTCTTTATACATTGGATGGCTTGTATCAATACTACTGCTAGCAATATTGCTAGAAACAAG
This sequence comes from Solanum piurae, assembly GCA_029582685.1. NCBI lineage: Eukaryota > Viridiplantae > Streptophyta > Magnoliopsida > Solanales > Solanaceae > Solanum > Solanum piurae. The sequence continues at coordinate 1,841 of JAJOOO010006924.1, read as the reverse complement.
TTGTCTATCTCCATGCTGAGCTAGGATATGACCTCCTCTTGCTGGATTAATTCTTCCTCTACCCCTTCTGGAGGGAGGGGGCCATGATGGTCTCATCCTGCATATAAAAGCTTTAATTAATTTAAATATTCTCTGGTAAGAAAATCTGGAAGACTATTTTCTTCACCCTTTTTATAAATAATCTCAAAATCAAAAGGTGCTAATAAAGCTTGCCATCTAGCAAACATTTGTTTAGAAACATCATGTTTGCAATCTTTTTTAAACATGAACTTTGCTGCTTGGCAATCAGTTCTTATGATGAACTTTTGATTATAAAGATCTCCTTGAAATTTGAGGACACATTTCACAATAGCTAAGATTTCTTTCGCTATTGTGGCATAATTTTTCTGAGCTGGATTCCATTTCCCAGAATAAAATTGAACAATAAAATGACTTTTATTATCAGGACAATATTGAGTTAAGACTCCTCCATAACCTATATCTGAAGCATCGGTCTCAACAGTTTTATCCCATTTTGTGTTGGCTAAAGTGAGACAGGGAAGGTTTTTCACCTTAACCTTAATCCTTTTAACAGCCTCTGTATGATTTTCAGACCAGGCTTTAGGATTATTTTTAAGTCTATCATATAGGATAGCAGAATCTTGAGCAAGGTCTTTTATAAAAGGAGCAACATAGTTAAGACTTCCAAGAAATCTCTGCAATTGAGTTTTGTTAGTAATAATATCAGGAAATTTAGAAGCAAACTCAATACTTCTATTTATAGGACTAATATTTCCTCTTTCAATGTTATGACCAAGGAATCTGACATTAGTTTTAAACAAAGACATTTTTGGTCGAGATAAAACAAGACCACTTTGTATTACAATTTTTTTAAATAAGTCTAGATGCTTAAAATGGGTTTCAATATTTTTGGAAAAGACTAAGATATCATCTATGTAAACGATTATGAAATTGTTGTAGGGTATGAATATATCATTCATGATTTTCTGAAATTCAGACGGAGCATTTTTCAAACCAAAGGGCATAACGTTCCATTCGTATTGTCCCATAGGTACATTAAAAGCAGTTTTGAATCTATCTGATTCAGAAATTTGAATTTGCCAATAACCTGATTTCAGATCAAACTTAGAAAATATAATAGCATCATAAACTCTATCAAGTAAATCTTTCTTGTTAGGAATAGGATACCTGACCCATTTAAGAGCTTTATTGAGAGGTTTGTAATTAATAACCAGTCTGGGGGCTCCTCTTTCCTGTTCAGCATGTTTATTAACATAAAAGGTTGTACAAGACCATGGTGACTTAGAGTGTCTGATGAGACCTTTTTGGAGCAAAGAGCTGATTTCTACTTTGCATAATTCCAAATAATCTGCATTCATCTGGCAAGGCCTTGCCTTAGTAGGGATATTATCTTCGCTAAAATCATCCTCATAAGGCAGACTTACCACATGCTTCTTCCTATTCCAAAAAGCATTAGGGTGATCTCCACATATATCAATAGAGAACTGGTTAGTTAAAATGGCAATTTTTTCCTGTAATTTAGGATTTTGTAAAAACTGATCAACTTCTATGCTATTGATTTCTTGTTTTAGAAAACTAACTTGGCTGTTTTTGGAAATCAATTTAGCAGTTAGATCATTTATCATTCTAGTAAAAGGTTTTGTGACAAATTCCATTATAAAAGGTTTGTTATTCCAAGTGCCAACAATTTTATTGTTGTCCCAATGAGTAAGTGGGAAAATATCATTTATGAAAGGTACCCCCAAAATAATTTGATTAGTAATATCTTTTACTAAAACAAAACTTTGTGGTACACAACTCTTACCTCTGCAAATAAAAGC
>JAJOOO010006923.1:0-44091 GCA_029582685.1 Solanum piurae | reverse complement strand
TTAGAGACGAAAGCATGCGGTGGTAGGGTAGGGGTAGTTTAGGCCCTATGGATATGATGACATCGACTCAGGCTTAAAGCGACAAACCTTGGTTTTGTATGTCCTTACACGGAAGCCTATCGAAAATAAGAAAAGTCGAGTGTTGATCCTAAAGTTCTTCAGAGTGTCCCTTTCCTTTGTCCCTTTATTTGTTTTATAATTATAATTATTTGGGGTAGTTCAAATAAAAAATAAAATTTGATTATTTTATCTAATTGTGCAATTTCTGTCTCCTCGCTCCTCTCTTTTATTAATTGTTTAAATGTTTGCTTTATATATTTAATATTAGGGAAGAAGTCTAGTGCTAGTTCTTACTAACACTTCTTTATCTAACTTTCATTTTTGAGTGCTTTCTTTGTTCTCTTATTTGGATTGAAAGAAAGAAAAAACTGCCCTTTCTTTCTCTTTTTTATTTTGGTTTTATCCCTTCGACGAATTTCGGCTATGACCAATGCCCCTCTAGCTAAATATGCGTAAGAAAAAGCTACCTGAAAAAAAAGCAAGGTGCACCTTGAATTGAAGTTATCACTTAGTTTTGCATGTTTAATTAATTAAATGAAGTAAACTTAATTGTTAAATATTTGTTATCACCTAGCAAGCATGTTTAAATAATAACCAAATAAATGAAGTGACCTTAAATGCTACTTGTAACCCCCACATAAATTGCATGAGATACGGTCGGGACCCACATTTGTGGACTTCGAGAGATGCCTAACACCTTCCCCTCGAGGTAATTTGAACCCTTACCCTGATCTCTGGTTCGTTGACCTTAGTTAGATTTAGCTAGGTTAGATAGGTGCCCTAACGCACCTTAATTCGTTAGGTGGCGACTCTTCAAACCCGAAAGCTCCTGAAAGAGAGTTGTTAGGTCGAAACCCGTTTTTGAGGAAAATGGGGCGCGACAAATATCCAGCGTTTCGTTGATCCAACTTGAGCATTCAGAGTCTGTTGGTGAGCCTTCTTGTATTCCAGAGGACTCTTTTATTTGCTTTCTAGTCTTTCAGATGTTAGGATGATCGGGGGTCCTGTCCCGACATCCCTCTTTGTTTTAGAGGCTTCATAGACAGTTAGTAGTTTAGTAGTCTTTGCATTATCATTCTAATGTTAAAGACTTGGGTTGCCACTTTTGGCCAAGTTGAATGTTTAATCTTTAAAACATTCTCAGCTATTTTATTATTCAGTTCAGTTAAGTTCATTGATCATTATAGATATGAATATTGTCTTCCGCTGAGTTAAGTAAGCCAGGTCAAGGGTTCGCTTAGAGCCAGCAATGGTCTTCGAGTGCCAGTTCCTCCCAGGGTGTAGGCTCGGGGCATGACAACATGCTTATTATGCCTTATCAGAAAAAAGTCACAACCCTTCGGAAAGGTCACACCCTGTAACGACATGTTCCCATCGTTATGGAAAAGCCAATGGGGAAAGAATTTGGGCCAGAAAACTTTTGAGTAGTGACTTGGAAATTCCTAGCCTAGTCTAGATTTGGACGAAATCTGAGTTAGGCGAGGTCTAGGGAAATATGGTAATGAATGAGCGAATTAATTATGAATTTGAATCACATGGATAACTAGCCAAGACATTGAATTCGGGCGAGTAGAACTTCCGAAAATGATCTTAGCATGAACGGGTAGTTTTTTAGTGTCAAGGGTTGAAGGTATGTTGTGAAATGGGAATTTGGAACTCAAATTCCGACTCTGTCTCCATGCAAGCCACCAGGACGGGATTAATTCCGCCAGGGTGGGGCCACTATGGCGGGATGGGGTCCACCGTAGCGGGGCAATCGTGACTTAAATCGGGGAAAAACCCCAATTTTATTATTTTTCTGCAAGCTTCGTTCTTGAGAGCTAAGAGACGACCCAGGGCAAGTTCTTGATAGTTTTCCACCTCTTCTAGTGCTAAAGGTAAGATTATTACTCCCCTAATCCGTTTCTCGATCCATAAAACTTAGATTCTTGGGTAATTACAATTGAGAAAGGGTTTTAACCTGAAGTTAATGGTGGGAAAAGCCCTAATTGAACATTAGGAACTTGGGTTTGGCCATGGATAGATAGATTGATTATTATCCGGGTAAATTAGGTCTTGTTTATTGATCCTTGCATTAATTGATTGTTTTTAGACCACGAACAAGAAGAAAGAATCTGAAAAGGGAAGACTCAAGTGTCTTAGGAGGATTCAAGCTTGGTTTCGAGGTAGGTGATGGTTTGAATTCTTGTTTGTGTGATATATGTTGGTAATTGCTTCACTGTATGCATACATATATGAGAATAAGGAATGCAAATCAAATCTAATGCAAATGAGTATATGTATATGAACAATTACATGTCATGAACTCACTAGATTGTATGACTATGAGTATTGTTCATTATGGGTGTGATTGTGATTGTGGTTGTGTTGAATGGATCGGGTGTCACGTCCGACACATACATTGGATCGGGTGTCACATTCCGACACATACATTAGATCAGATGTCACGTTTCGACACATATATTAGATCGGATGTCACGTTTCGATACATGTATTGGATCGGGTATCACATTTCGACACACTAACAGTTTGGATGTGGATTTCATGAGAGGACCATTGTGATTATTATTATTACATTCATGTCCATAGCAGTTGATATTGAGAACTGTATGTTGTTCTTGATATGATATTTGTTCTATGTATTCTATATATGTGTGTTTATTGTGTTGTGATTGCTTGCCTATGTTTCGCTTACTGAAATAGCCGCGTGATCCTACTAATACACTGTGGTTGTGTACTGATACTGAACTTGCTTGTTCTTTGTTGAGTATAAGGCATCTTCAGGCGGCTGTTGATAGACCTCAACTAGGAGATCACTGATCAACACCGGATTCAAGGATGAGCCAGTTCTTTCAGGCTGTCATGAATTCATCCGTAGTTTAGTCCACTCTTTTCGAACTTAGATTATTTATGCTTCAGATATTTCTTATGTTTGGTTGGGGTTGTACCCCTTTTTCTTAGACTTGTTGAATTTAGAGTTTTGGTACAATGACTTTCAGTTTCTAGGGGTTGAACTTCCGCAATAGTTTTGTTAGTTAATATTTAGACCTTTGGAGTTTATGGGAACTTTATTTTTATCCTTAATTTAAACCTAGTTCCGTATCTTTAAATGTTCTGGTTTTCATTACTTTGCTTAGTTGGGTTGTAGTAATGGTTCTCCCACTGGAGGGTTAGTGTGGGTGCCAATCACGACGGTCTGGGTCGTGACACACCCTTTCATAAAAGTCACAACTTTTCATAAAACTCACAACTCTTCATAAAAGTCGCAACTTTTCATTAAAGTCATAACTCTTCTTAAAAGTCACAAGTTTTCATTTTCCATTCGCACCTTTTAAAACCCATCAATCCCCCGCATGAATGGGGAATGAGTTTAAGACAAAGAAACGGATAAGTATGTATACTTTACACGCAACAATTAATTGCATCTGGATAAGTAGGTTTTCTTTGAAATTTTCGTTGTGAACGTATGTCAGATATCTCGGTTAATTGGTAAATTTGATATCTTTGAACCGCCAAGCTTTAGTGTATACCCAAACAACCATATGCCACACAATCAATCCTTTACCATCTATGACTCTCACGGTTGTATTCGTTTCAGCCATGAACACCTCCAGGTTTCATAAATGTATGGAGATATGAGCTTTTTACAATCATTCTCTTTGAAGCAGCTTACACTTCACACTCACATAGGTGATTGCTAACCGTGTCATCGCATAGATACAATATTTGGTCAAATCTGCCAAATTTAAAAATCATTAAAAAACTTTTAGCTTTATTAACTCAGTAAAAACCCTTAATATTTTATCCTTTTTCCTGAACATTGTCTTCATCACTTGAATGGATTGAATTATTTGACAATGCTAAACCGCCCGTCACAACTTTGTTTTCTCCTTGAACCTAGCTCTTGAGATATCCAGTTTTCCAGGTAGAGTTACCACCATGATGACTTGTCCTAAGCCTTAAATCCATTCCCTTAGATGATATTTCAACTCTCTCTCTATCTAGTAAGACATTTTGTAAGTGGATCCGACATATTATCCTTTGACTTTACATAGTGAATTGTGATAATTCCACCAGAGAATAATTTACTAACGGTATTATATCTACGTCTTATATGACGAGACTTTTCATTTTACATCATGCTTCATGCCCTACCTATTGAATCTTGAATATCAAAGTGTATGAATACTAATGCCAAAAGTTTGGGCCAAACAAGAATATATATCAAGAAATTCCGGAGTCTTTCAACTTATTCACCGACCTTATCTAGAGCGACAAGCTGAGAGATCATTGTAAAGCAAGCGATCCATGTCTGTTTGGAAGATTTGCAAGAGACTGCTCCTTCACCAATAGTAAATACATATCCACTCGTGGATTTTACTTCATTTGATCGAGTGATTCAATTTGCATCACTATATCCTTTCAATACTGCTAGATATTTGTTATAATGCAAGACATAGTTTTGAGTATGTTTTAAATACCCCAAACTCTTTTCATTGTCATCGAATGAGTTTGATTGGGATTACTCGTGAACCGACTCAATTTACTAATAGCACATGTTATATCTGATCGCGTACACTTACTGATATACATCATACTTCCCAATATTCTAGCATAATCCAATTGTGAGTCACTTTCGTCTTCATTCTTTTGAACTGCAAAGCTCACATTTATTGGAGTCTTGACAATATTAAAATCCAAATATTTGAACTAGTTAAGTACTTTTTCAATGTAATGAGACTATGACAATGCTAAACATTGTAGAGTTCTAAGGATTCTTATACTTAAGATAACATCAGCAACTGCACAACCTTTCATATCAAAATTGCTTTCTAGCATATGTTTAGAAGTATTTATGTCATTAGTGTCTCTACTGATGATCAACATGTCATCAACATACAAACAAACAATGTCTTGTGATAAACAATGACCTTGTGATTTGGAGTGTTTTTCATTCTAAACACATTTATCACTTTTTTCATTCTTAAATCCATTTGCCAACATGGTTTGATCAAATTTCACATATCATTGTTTGGGTGCTTGTTTTAGTCCATAAAATAATTTAACAATTCACACACTTTCTTTTCTTTGTCGGGAATCATAAAGTTCTCGGGTTGTTCCATGTAAATTTGTTTCTCTGATTCTCCATTTAAGAAAGTTGTTTTTACATTCATTTGATGAATTTGAAGGTCATATAATGCCTCGAGGAAGATCAATCAGCTTCCAAGTGTGATTACTCAAGATTGATTCAATCTCACTATTGACAGCCTCTTTTTCAAAGGAGGGGTTCGTAGAATACATAACTTCTTTAAATATATGAGACTTATTTTCAAAAATAAATATTACAAAATCAAATTTGATGGAAGTAGATGTCCTTTGACATTAAGTACATTCTCCTTTGGTTCTTTCCAAGGTCTTTTGGACCCTTCACTAGACTACTCAAATCTAATTTTACAGCCCACAGTCTTAGGTCCTATTTTGATCCTTTTGGGGGATAGGAACTTGGACTTTAGCTAGATACCCCCACACTTTGAAATATTCCAAGTTCGGTTTTCTTCCTTTTCATTTCTCATATAAAATTGATTGTGTCCTGAACAAACAATTTTTTTTAATTTTTTTTTTGTGAATAAACAACTTTTTGTTGTTCCCTTTTGCTGTAAGGATAGCTTCTCCACACAAGTTTTGTGGTAAATCCGAACTTATAAGTAATGCATCCATCATTTCCTTCAAAGTTCGGTTTATTTTCAATCTGCAATTCCATTAGATTGAGGTGAGTAGGGCGGTAGTTTGATGGATAATTCCACTTTCCAAACATATTTCTGCAAAAGGAAATTCTTACTCTCCATCCTTTTCACTTCTTATCTTTTTCCCAACTGATTTTCAACTTCAATTTTATATTGCCTAGACGTTTCTATTGCTTCATCTGTACCATTCAACAAATAGACATAACAATATCTAATGAAATTGTCAATAAAAGTTATGAGATACTTTTTCCCACCACGAGATGATATTAACTCTATATCACAAATGTCAGTGTGAATCAACTCTAAGGGATTAAAAATCCTTTCAACAAATTTATTAGAATGCTTAGCATACTTAGATTCAACACAAACTTGATATTTTTATTTATTGCATTCAAAGTTAGACAAAAATTCTAAGTTGATCAGTTTTGCTTAGAAGGATTTGTAATTGACATGTCCCAAGCGTTCATGTCACAAACAGTTTGACTCAAGCAAGTAAGAACAAATAAAATATTGAGTTTGAAAACCCTCCGTGAGGTAGTTTTTTCTCACAAATATTTTGTTCCTACTTATTACAATTTTATCTGATACAAACATTGTTTAGAGTCGCCACCTTGTCAAACGTCCTTTTCAGAAGGACCTTTCCATAACTTTCAATTTGGTTGTTATAGTATTACTCATGAACATAGTCTCATCGAATAAAAGCAATATGAACCAAATGCTTTTTTTACAACACAAACATAATAAATGACCATTCACCAATATTCATGTCTATACAAATAGTTGTATTTTAATTGACATATCTTTTCATGAGAAATCACAACATTTTAAGTGACACTCTTTCATAAAAGAACACAATAATTTGAACAAGTATGTGTGTGTGTGTATATATATATATATAATTTGGTAGTTTCATACTAGTCATACCATATACTAGTAAAAGAAAAACTCAATAACCACAATATAAAATATACTTCAAGAATTTTATGGGTCTAACATAATATAAAAATGTCATTTCATATCTTGTGCTCCATATTTAAATTAGACACTAAGTCTAATTTTATCTTTATCATAAGCAAAGAACCCCTCACATTTTAAATATGATCTCAAAAATATTTTTCAAGTATTTGAAATTTTTTCTACATATTCTTTTCCATACTATCAAATTGTCATTGATATCATGAAACCTCTCTTGGAAATATTATTTTACAAAAGAATTATAGTGCTTCAATTTCCTTTTGACAATCTTTACACAATGTCGAAGTTCATTCCATACAGGCACCTATTATTGGCACAAAATCACAGACTTTAAGTCACTAGTCCTTTTTGTTTTTTTGCTATCACAATTAGATATACCACTTAGTATTTAGAATACTAACAATGAGGAAACAATCTTTGTATAATTTATTTTTATTTAACAATGAAGTTTTATATTCTTCAAATTGTCAACTGAATGAACTTTGAATGTAGATGAAGTTTTTATGACTTCAAATCAGTTTCAAATTCAAACGGAGTAGAAAATCAAAAGTACAACACTGACTTATTAGGTGAAGTTATCATATTCTTCAAACCAATTGCACAATCTAATTTATTCAGAGTAGAAAACTAAAAAAAATTAGTGTACAACAATCAGACACAATCAAATTTCACACGGAGTACAATACTACAAAAGTTTTTTAGTCTCCAAACAGAATAAAACATATTCTTAGATTATCACGTAGATATGTATTTCTTTTCAAATATCCTTCCAACTAAAATATTTTGACATAATATCTTATCAAACAAAAATATGTATATCTCATTCTGCAAACTAAATAATTTTAAAGGGAGCACTATTTGCCAAGGAAAATTCATTCAAAAAAACATATGGTTTACAAATCTTATTCCAAAGAGACACATGATAAATATCAAACGAGTTAACATTTAGAAACTATCTTCCTCCTTAGATAAATAATAAGAAAGTTACCTGTTGTAATCTTTAATCGAAATACCACCAATTCTTCTGGTACATTCTCACTCCGACCTATCTAAACATGGTACCAAATTCTAGAGAGAAGTAGTGCATTAATCTTCTACTTCCATGATTTATTTCCCTCAATCAGTAGAATACAAGAAATACCAACAGTATAATAATTTTCTTAAGATTGTTGTTCATTATACATTCCTAAGATACTTAGAACAAAAACTTTGAAGTACTTGGTAATAAACAACAAAGTTTAAAGAGTATTTTCAAAAAACTAAAAAATTAAAACCAGTAGACAAAATAGAATAAAAAACATATTAGAAACAATATACAAAATAATTTTCTCAAAGAAGAAAATTGAACCCACTGAATGCACAGTATCCTCTTAAGAAAATTATTCTGTAACGACATGATTTCCGTCATTATGGAAAAGTCAATAGAGAAAAAATTGGGGCCAAAAACTTTTTTGTAGTATTTGAATTTTTTCCAATCTAGTCAAGATTTGGATGAAATCAGAGTCATTAAGATGTAGGGAAATCTGGTAACAAATGAGAGATCTATTAATAAATTTGATTACATGAGTGGATAGTTAAGACATGAAGGATTTTGTACGACTTTACGAAATTGAATTCGGGAGAGTAGACCTCCCTCAATCGATCTTGGTGTAAAGGGTATTTACTGAGCGTTGTGGGTTAGAGGTGTGCTGTGAAATGAGAATTTTGGAATTCTTGAAATAACTCTCTGTCTCGAGAATACCATTTTGGCGCTGGATTTTGCCGCTTTGGCGGGGTGGTGGCCGCTGTGGCGGGCCCGACGCGAATTAAAGTCGTTAATAAACCTCTAAACGACCTCATTATGCACTTTTTAACTTTTAGAGATAAGGAACGATCCTAAGGCGACTCCTACTCATTTTTCACCATTCTTGAGGTTAAAGATAAGTTTTTCACTCCCCAAATCCATTTTTTGATCCGGAGAACGTAATAGAATGGGTGAATATTAATGGGGGGGGGTTTTGTTATAGATTATATGGTGGAAACAACCCTAATTTGGATAATTAGAATCATGGGTTTGATCTAGGGTTCATAAAATAGTTAGTATTTCGGGTAATTAGTAATTATTTATTGATTCCTGTATTATATGTGATTGTTTGTAGACCAAGAACAAGCAGAATGAATTCAGAAAGGCAAGAATCAAACTTCTTGGGTTTCAAGCTTGTTTCGAGGTAAGTGATGGTTGTGATTATATGATTGTGTGATGTATGTTTGTTCTTGCTTCATTATGATACATGTATGTATGTGAATGTTGCATTATTGATCACACTTGTTGTAAATGAGATAAAGAGATATCATTGCCATGAAATCATGACTTAAATGTATGATCTTGATGACGTACTTGTGTTTGTGATTGTGGTGTGTGAATGAGATCGAATTACCATATTCCGGCATAACTAACTTGGATCGGATTGCCACGTTCCGTCATAGATCTGGGATCGGATTGCCACGTTTCGGCATGCTAACTGTTTGGGTTTGAGTTCCATGAGAGGACCATTGAATTGGGTTCCGTGAGAGGAACATTGAATTGTGTTGTGTATCTACTTATGATGAGTTCGTTCGTATCTAATGATGATTGATATTGGAAGACGGTATGTTGCTCTAAATTGATATAACTGTGATATGTGAGAATCATAAAGTTGTTAATTGTTTGTATATGTTGGTGATATTGTATATGTTCGTATATGTTGGTGATATTGTATATGTTCGATATGTGCATGTGATTATATTGTTGTATTGACTAATGTCTATTACACTTCTTGGGATAGCCGCGTGATCCTACCAGTACACGGTGGTTGTGTATTGATACTACACTTGCTCTTATTTTTGTTGAGTACAGGGCATCTTCTGGCGGCTTTTGACAGACCTCATTTAGAAGATTAGTGATCACCGATTCGAATTCAAGGGTGAGCCAGTTCTTTCGGGCTGCCTTGAGTTCTCTTTTTGTCTAGTCCATCATATTTGGACTTAGACTAGTTCTTAAGATGATTTTCTCATTTAGACTTATGAATCTTGTTAGAGTTTTGGTACATTGACTTTTAGGTTCTAGGGGTTGAATTTCCGCATTAGTTTGGTTAGTTATTTATTTAAATCTTGGAGTTTATGGAAACTCTATATAATTTATGCATTTAATCATGCTTCCGTATCTTTAAATGCCTTGTCTTTTATAAATTTTATTTGTTTGGGTTGTAGTAATGGTTATCCCACTGGAGGGTGTGTGGGTGCCAATCACGACGGTTTTGGTCGTGAGAAAGGTGGTATCAGAGTCTTAGGTTCGTTGATCTCATTGTACCAAAACGAGTCTAGTAGAGTCTTGCGGAACGGTACGATGACGTTCGTACTTTTCTTCGAGAGGCTATAGGACTTTAGGAAAAATTCATTTATTTCTACTCATTCGTGTTATGACTTGAATCCAATTGGTATCTGGGTGATACAAATTGGTATCTTTCCTCCTTCACTCTATGGTCCTAACTAGAGCAACAAAAGTGGTAACACCATCACTAGAAAAAAAAGATGTGTATAGACTATTGACAGTCGAATAGAGTCTCCATTTGGAACAAGTATCCATAACCTCAGATAGATGACCTTTTTGATCAATTGCAAGGTGTATCAATTTTCTCTAAGATTTATTTAAGGTCTGGTTACCATCAGTTAAAGATTGAGGCGGTTAAGAATTGGGTTCAACCAAGTTCTAGGATTGAAATTAGCAGTTTTGTGGGGGCTCACTAGCTACTATTGTCGCTTGTGGTATGAGTTGTGTCCAATTGGTATCTCTTGATTTCAATTGGTATCTCAACGAAGTGAACTAGATGTCGTGGTCACGACTGAGGGGCCACAAGCAAAGCAAATTGGAAACTGAGAAGGTCCCAATTGGTATCTGGCCCTAGGGGTGGTGTGAATGCATGTATGATCAGGAATGGTCATCCATGGAGCGAAATAATTAATTAAGAATTTGGACTTATCTGTAAATTGTATCTTGAAAACTTTGAATGCGTGCTTCCGATTGTCTGAATTAATTGTGAATGTGAAGTTGTAATTGCTTGAATATGTTGAGGTGATTATGTGCACAATAAATGTGTGTCTGAACTTTGATATGTACAATATGTTGGCCTGGTCGTTGAAGTTATGCAAGTTGTAAATACTTGAGTATCGTGAAATTCGTTGTGAAAGAAAGATCTTGACTTAGGACCGTGTGAGTGTCTGGGTGTATCCTGGTGATGTGTGGGTTGTGGTGCTGAATTGACAAGAATGAATTGGTTCGTGTATCGTAGGATTGACTCGGGGTAGATAATGATTATCCTAGTTATGAGGATTATTCTATAATTGCTAAGTAAAGTTGGGAACCTTTGTGGAATTTAGAAAAGAAAAAAACCCCAGAAAAATTATTGGCAGGGGTTCTGTTTCTGTTATGGCCGCTGGGGCGGGATTCTTCCCGCCAAGGCAAGGCCATCAGTGCGGAAATTTTTCCACCAGAGCGGGATGAGGAGAGGCAGAACCTTAACATGTCTCTCCTGTTTTCCCCTAGTCACAATTATGGACCCCGAATAGTACCCTAACTAACCCTCGCAATCTAATTCATTGTTCAGCATTCGAATATAAGTTGTAAAGTGTGTTAAATTGTGGAGAACCTAGGCATATGAGGAGGAAATCAGTGAGGTCGTGGAGGCCGGGGAATTGGTAATGCAGGTAAAGGAGTAGTGCAGCCAGGCGAGGAGGTTGCCCTTCAAGACGACATGGCTTAGTTATATGTTTTTCCGAGCAAGACCGAGTATGAGGTGTATGATGTTGTGGTCACTAGTGCTGCTCTTTTTTGTGCCCGAATGGCTATTGTTTTGCGTGAACTGGGTTCTACTTATTCATACATGTTAGTTCAATTGCCTTGGGATTTGATGTGGTTTGTGGACATACTTGATGCCCCTATCCATGTTTCTACCCCAGATGAAGAGTCAGTCATAGTCACCCATGTGTATCATGTTGTCCTGTTGTGGTTATGAATTTTCAGATTTGGGTTGATTTGGTTATGCTAGATATGACTGACTTGATATAATCTTAGGCATGACTTGATTGTCCCGCTATTATACCGGGCTTAATTGTAATACTAAGTTGGTAACTATAGAGATCCCCGGTAAGGAAAGATTAGAGTGGGAAGGGGTGTACAAGCCTAAGCTAGCTAAGATCATATCCTCTACTCGGGCTAGAAAACTGGTGGGGCATGATTGTTGGCTTATTGGATCATGTTTGGGATGTTGAGGTTGAATCCTCCTCTATTGAGTCTATTACGGTGGTGTCAGAATTGAGAGAGCTTAAAGCTCAAATCCAAGGGCTTCTTGATAAAGGTTTCATCCATCCTAGTGCTTCCTCGTGGGGTGCTCCTGTCTTGTTTGTTAAGAAGAAGGAGGGTAGTATGATGATTAATGATTTTATCTTAACCCATAAGGGAGTGGATTAATACCAGAATGACAAACTTACGGATAAAGAAAGTTCCATTGAGTATACTTGGGTGAAGGAAATTGAAGATTTTAGTAAGAAAGTGTGTACCAAGATTGGGTTAGTCCTTTAAATTTGATGAATATACCTGAGTTTTAGGTGTCATATTGATGAAAAGGTTGACTTTATAGTGATAGTCAGGGCTAACTGAGCGTAATAGTAATAAGAGTTCTCGATGGATTGTGATGGGATGCAACTATATAATGAGATTATTGATTAAGCGAATTTTGTATAGTAATTACGACTTGCGAGTACCTAAGGTTGTGGTTTCCTAATATTTGGTGAATAATGTGGTTATATGGAAAGTTTTAAGAGATGGTGGGACACCACTTGAATAGAATTTAAAAGAGCTAGGGTCATGATGAAGAAAGATAGTGGGATGTAGTACAACCTTTAGAGAGAGGCGAGAGGAAAAATATTTCATTTGATTGCAAAGGATAAAGAGTTATCTTTAGATGAGTAGATAATTGGGTTCAGAGACGTGTGATTTTATTTATTTTATTGTGGCTATGGTAATAGTGTCACAAGTGTGTCAAATTGGTTAAAAACTATCGAAAAAGACTTGAGAAAGGAGTGTGCGGACATTAGCTTGAGTACGATGACAAGTGTTTGGTTTTGTTTTGAGTCTAGTAATGAGTATGATTGGATTGTTAGCGAAAGATATTGTAAGATCGATAGAGATGCGATCGATGATAAGCAAAGATCCATGATTTCATAAAAATCTTCAAGGTACAAGCTAATGTTGATAGAGAAAGGAATTGTGTTTTATGGTGGAAATTACAATTCAGATTTTTTATTATGAGTCTACATTCGTGGTGACATATTTTGTCAAGGTATGAATTGACAATGTGAGAAATGATCAATTTTATCCGATATTGAGCATTTGAAAGGACTTACACCTGGGTTGAGTCGTAAGTTTACTACTATTGATTGTTAAGTACCTAAGAAAGGTTTTCATGTAAAAGTGTTGGTTTAGAGTGAGATTAATGGTCGGAGTATTTATGATGGTTGTTAGTGTTGTGAGTATGATTCACTAGTTATGCTCTAGTGTGTTTTCACTTTTGTGGGTGGATCCCTAGTGGTGGATCAGGGGTACCAAATCCTGCGATGTTCTCTTGGTTGAGTGGGAAGATTAGGAAGTTTTGGTTATTTCGAATGACATAATTGGTGTTGTCTTAGAGTTGTTAAAGTATTTTAGTGGTTCTACATATACCACCTTGCTTATGAAAATTTGTAGAAGAGCTACCATGCGTATTTGTGGTTGCCCGATAATCTTAATATTCCTCTAGTCATCAAGGTCATTTTCCATTTATGTGTGGTTGAATGTGGGGATCATTGGGTCCAATTCTACTGTTCTTAAGAGGTAATCTACAATTTCTAAATCTAGTATTTTAATAGTGTTGTTGGAGGGGTTGTATGCTTGAACATATCCCTCGATGAGTATATGATTTCTAAATATCAGATTTGTTATAACTTAAGCTCATGGAAATTTATGTTGTGGGATGGAGATGTTGTTGAAAGCTATGATTGTTGGGTATTATGAGTGTGTGTTGGTTAGTTCAGGTTCACTCCTATTTGTAGCGAGTATTGACTTGGAACTTTATTATGCTAAAGTGCTAAAGGATTCATCCGGATGATTGTATCAAGGTCCTTGATAACATATTGTAGACGTTTGTACGATCAACTTTGGTGGTTGTTCAGAATCATTTTTGTTGTTAGTTAAGTTTACATACAACAATATTTATCACTCGAGTGTTGAGATGACTTCATTGAGGCATTGTAAGGGAGGATGTGTAGGTATTCAATTGGTTGGTTTGAGGTTGGAGATGTGAAGCCCTTAGGGATGTAATGAGATTCGGTAAGAAGGGCATGCGAGACAAGTATCCTCAATAATTCGACGATTCAGATACTACTCTACCCTTACTTTAGCCAGTCTTTCCTAATTGATCACTCGGGGATGAATGATGGGTAAATTGGTATCTATTTTAACGACCTGATTTCCGTCGTTATGGAAAAGCCAATGGGGAAAGAATTGGGGCCAAAAACTTTTTTGTAGTATTTGGATTTTTCCCAACCTAGTCCAGATTTGGACAAAATCGGAGTCATTAAGATGTAGGAAAATCTGGTAACAAATGAAAGATCTATTAATAAATTTGATTACATAAGTGGATAGTTAAGACATTAAGGATTCCGTACGACTTTACGGAATTGAATTCGGACGAGTAGACCTCCCTCAATCGATCTTGGTGTAAAGGGTATTTACTGAGCGTTGTGGGTTAGAGGTGTGTTGTGAAATGGGAAATTTAGAATTCTTGAAATAACTCTCTGTCTCGAGAATACCGCTTTGGCGGGGTGGTGGCCGCTGTGGCGGGCCCGACGCGAATTAAAGTCGTTAATAAATCCCTAAACAACCTCATTATGCATTTTTTGACTTTTAGAGATAAGGAACGACCCCAAGGCGACTCCTACTCATTTTCCACCATTCTTGAGGCTAAAGATAAGCTTTTTACTCCCCAAATCCATTTTTTGATCCGTAGAACGTAATAAAATGGGTGAATATTGATTGGGGAGGGTTTTGTTATAGATTATATGGTGGAAACAACCCTAATTTGGATAATTGGAATCATGGGTTTGATCTAGGGTTCATAGAATGGTTAGTATTTCGGGTAATTAGTAATTGTTTATTGATTCCCGTATTATATTTGATTGTTTGTAGACCAAGAACAAGCGGAATGAATTCGGAAAGGGAATGATCAAACTTCTTGGGTTTCAAGCTTGTTTCGAGGTAAGTGATGGTTGTGATTCTATGATTGTGTGATGTATGTTTGTTCTTGCTTCATTATGATACATGTATGTATGTGAATGTTGCATTATTGATCACACTTGTTGTAAATGAGATAGAGGGATATCATTGCCATGAAATCATGACTTAAATGTATGATCTTGATGATGTACTTGTGTTTGTGATTGTGGTGTGTGAGATTGCCATATTCCGGCATAACTAACTTGGATTGGATTGCCACGTTCCAGTATAGATCTGGGATCGGATTGCCACGTTCCGGCATAACTAACTTGGATCGGATTGCCACGTTCCGACATAAATACGGGATCAGATTGCACATTCCGGCATGCTAACTGTTTGGGTTTAGGTTTCATGAGAGGACCATTGAATTGGGTTCCGTGAGAGGACCAATTGTGTTGTGTATCTACTTGTGATGAGTTCGTTCGTATCTAATGATGATTGATATTGAAAGATGATATGTTGCTCTAAATTGATATAACTGTGATATATGAGAATCGTGAAGTTATTCATTGTTCGTATATGTTGGTGATATTGTAAATGTTCGATATGTGCATGAGATTATATTGTTGTATTGACTAATGTATGTTACATTTATTGGGATAACCGCGTGATCCTACTAGTACACGGTGGTTGTGTACTGATACTGCACTTGCTCTTATTTTTGTTGAGTACATGACATCTTCTTGCGGCTATTGACAGACATCGTTTAGAAAATCAGTGATCACCGATTCGAATTCAAGGGTGAGCGAATTCTTCCGAGCTGCCTTGAGTTCTCTTTTTGTCTAGTCCATCATATTCGGACTTAGACTAGTTCTTTAGATGATTTTCTCGTTTAGACTTACGAATCTTGTTAGAGTTTTGGTACATTGACTTTCAGGTTCTAGGGGTTGAATTTCCGCATTAGTTTGATTAGTTATTTGCTTAAACCTTGGAGTTTATGGAAACTCTATATAATTTCTGCATTTAAACCAGCTTCCGTATCTTTAAATGCCTTGGTTTTCATAACATTTGTTAGTTTGGGTTGTAGTAATGGTTCTCCCACAGGAGGGTTTGTGTGGGTGACAATCACGATGGTTTGGGCCGTGACATATTCTTCTCAAGTACCCGAGGTTAATGGAATATATTCTTCCAGGATAGAACGATCTTACTCACCGGTGTATCGATACATATACCCACGGTTTCAGCTAACCACTCAACGGCAGTAAAACATACTTAGAATACTAGATTTAGTAGTAGAAGAAGAAGTCAACAAAATTGGTTGTTTTAAAATGAGAGGAAATCCCTTTATTTATAGACAACAAAGGGTTGTGTGAACAGATGCTTATTGTGCCTTATCGGAAAGGTCACAAGAAAAGTTACAACCCTTCGAAAAGGTCACAACCTTTCATAAAATCCACAACGCTTCATAAAAGTTGTAACTTTTCATTAAAGTCACAACTCTTCATAAAAGTCGCAACTCTTCATTTTCTATTCACACCTTTTAAAAGTCGCGTGAACTAAGTCCTTCACCTAAGCGTTACTAACTAGGATTCCCACTAAGTTATTGATTATCCATGTGTATCAAAAATTAGTTTTGGATCATTATGATGAATAATGAGAAGTACACTCATCCAGGTTTTGAAGGCAATTAGGCAGTTGACTTGGTGAAATATATAACAAAATAAAGTAAAGGTAATAGTGGGGAATGGGGATTGATCAAATTTGATGCTGAAATGTACATTGGTTGTTCTTGCAGGTCATATAAATAGTCAATAGATATTACTTGTTGAATAGTCAGAAAAGGAAACCAAAGAGATTCTTAAGGTTTTGTATTTCATAACCCATATTCAGCTACAAATAATTGAAGTGTAGTTTATTTCCATCTGATAAGAAATAATAGCAGCTTGTGCTTCTCATTTGCTTTCATACATTTAAAAGAATACTAAATCTTCTGCTGGAAAATGGGGGAATTAGTCCACTGGCTTGCCACATCACTATAAAAGTTTAAATTATTAACTTTTGAAGATATTTGTGATCTCTTAAAATAACGGCAGAAACATTTTTAATTCCAAAATGTAATGTTGGTATAAGTGTCTATTTCACATAGTTCAAAGGCAATTTTAACTATTTTACCATAAATATTTGATAAAGATCAAATGTGCCTACTTTTAACAAATATGAAAAACTAAAACCAATCAAGTAATACTTAAAGGTCTATTTTGAATTTACTATAAAAAGTGAGGGACCGTTTTTGTCAGTTTTCCTTTTTCAATTTTGGCCTTTGTGGGGTTAGGTTGGAAATATTTTATCTTTTCCCTTCTCTTTCTCCTTACGAAAGAACGTAAGATTCCTTGGTAGCTTTATTCTAAGAGGGTAAAAAAAAGGACAATTGAAGGCTACAACTTTTTAATTTTAACCTCAAAATAGATAGGATCAATAAAGAAAGTAGAAATACTTTATTGTATTGGTGTATAAATAGAACAAACCAAAATTTTAAAAAAGAAGTGAGGGTGATGTTGTATTTATTTTATTATTATGATTTTGAAAAATGATCAAAAGTATTCTTACATTATGTGAAACTAAATAAAAATATCAGTGGTTTATCGTAAGAAATTGATAAAAAAAAATGTCCCTTTTATTATTTAATGCATCAAAAATGTCTCACACATATATATATTCCTATCTAAACATATTTTTTTCCTAATGATAATTTTTTTAAAAATTAGAAAATACTTAAGCTACTTCAATTCGGAAAAAATTTAAAAGTTAAAATATTTTTTATTTTATAAGAAATTTTTATCGTTATTTATATGAAAATTAATGATAGAGTTACTATAATCTTATCTATATGACATATATTATCAGTTAAAAAGATATATTTAATTATTCTATTTTAATTATTAAAATGAGATAACGAAGAAGATTTTTTTTTTATTTCCTACTTGTTTTTTAGTCATAGTAATTTACTAATTTTAAAGAAAAAAAATGGGTTCTTTAATAGTAATATTTTTATTAAAAAATATGCTCAAAAAGAAAAAAACTTTAATATATTTATTTAAAAGGAGCATTATTGACTTATTAAATAACAATAAAGATATTTTTGAACCAAATAATTAACTATTTTTTTTTTGATAATTTTTTTTTCAGTTTCACGTTGTTTAATAGTATTTTTAATTCTTTTTTTATTATTAATTTTATAAATTAGGATAGGGCAAAACAATTTAAGTAGTGAGTCAACTAAATTATCAAGATTTTTAAAATAAAGTTGTATTTACAGATGAGAGAAGTATCAAAACACTCTTAAACCTGACGCAAATTATTAATTTCATCTCTGAATTATTGATAGCCTTAAAAACACTCATTTACTTGACTAATTGAAGCTAAATACATCCCCGCTCTTGCAATATTAGTGAAACACACCCCTAAATTATTGTCAAGTTTAGGGGTTTTTTCTACTTATCTCAATTTTTATTAAGAACTCAATGCTCCTACAAGAGTTTGAGACCACTTGCTATGTTATGTGACATATTGAGAGTGTATCGGGGTATATCTAAGTTTAGTTAATCAAATTGAAAGTGTTTTTAAGGCCGTTAATAATTCCAAAATGAAATTAATAATTTACGTCAAGTTTATGGTGTATTTTTATAAATCTCTCTTTACACATTGGAATATTCCTAAATAATACTCCCTCCGTTTAAAAAAGAATGACCTCCTTTCCTTTTTAGTTTGTTTAAAAAATAATGACCTCTTTCTTTTTTGGTAATATTTTAATTTCAGTTTTCCACGTGACATGTTTAAGACCACAAGATTAAATGACAATTTTGTACATTTGACATAACTTTAATTTAGAACTATATGATTCAAAAGTGTTCTTTATTTTCTTATACCCTGTGTCAAGTCAAATTAGGTAGAAACAAAGGGAGTAAAAAATAAAGTAAAAATGTAATCTTTAGGGAATGAAACATCACATCTCAACTAATCGTCTTAAGTTGGACTTTGAATAATAAATATGTGAAGAAAAATAAAACCGAAAAAAGCAAGTCTTCAGTCTTGTAAACCCAAAACGTCTCTCAAAAATTCAAGTTTCAAATAAACACTGCTTCCCACGACACACACTCTCTCTCTCTCTTCCTTCTTCAAAATCTTCCCTCTCATACACCTTAATTCCATTTCTTCTACTAATTTATGTATCCACTGGCAGTTTCATTATTCTGCAAATGTTAAATTTTGCTTCACTTTCAGCCCATTCAATCTGTTGGTTTGGTATTTTGAGTGTGAAGAGCTAGGGTTTTTGGAGCTGATTTGTTGATGGATTAAGGAGTTTAAACGGTTGTTTTTTTGCAATGAATAGAAGTTTTAGAGCAGAGGAGTCATTGTCTGGGCCGGGGCAGAGGCAGAGACAGCCTCTAATGGGTAGTATTAGGAGTTCAGATGAGGAACTATCATTGTTTCTAGAAATGCGAAGAAGGGAAAATGACAGAAATAATAATCGATTTCTTCAAAAATCCGACGAATTTGATCCCCTTGGTAAGTTTTTTTTGTTTTGTTTTCCTTCCATCTATTGACCTTTCTTTGTTCAAATTGAGAACATAAAGAAAAAATTTCAAGTTGAAGTTGGTTTTTTGAAGGTGCATTTCTACTTCAAGTTTCAAAAATATTTTGAGTCTTTTTGGACATCATATATAGGCATATAAATGTGTCCAACTAGTGAGAAATTTGTGATTTCTGCTTCATAACCTTAAGTTTATATATGTATTTTTTTGTTCAATTATATCTTATTTCAGGATCAAAAAGTGGTAGTTCACCTGCATTTGATATTGCATCAGCTGCACCCATGCGGAGGACTCGTACTGATGAGTTCCTTAATGCTGACAATGATAAAACGGATTACGACTGGTAATTTGTTTCTTCTTCTCCTTTCCAAGTATGTGATTCTCTGAGTTGTTTAATTGTTTCTTTTAGCTGCTTAGGTTGATTTTGGACATCATAAGTTTCTTTATCCAATTTAATCTTTTTCACCATGTAGTTTATAAATTCTTTAGGAAAATATTGATGAGTTGATTTTTCATAAGGTCACCATTTCTTCTTTATTCCAGTTTTCTTCAACAAAGAAAGTGAGTGTTGATCTTTTTAGAATTCTGAAGGACATTGATCTTGGCCTTGCTTAAGGATATATCTCTTTTCTTAGACTCCAAAAGGAGAGAATACACCACTTGGGTGGATGGGGAGTCCAGGTTTTATTTTACATGTACGTGGCTTCAAAAGGGATGTTTCTTTTGATAACATAATGGGAAATTTACCTTGTTAATTTTTTGGCAATGTCATTTTTCTCTGTGCTTTCACACAGAAAGATGGAGATAGTAACTATTAGTTGAGTGACCATCTGGGAAATCAACTCAAATATTGATGCACATGTTTGCTCGATTTATCTTACCTACACAAGTTTTCTGAGATAAACAGACTTTTGGGCATCCCAGTGACAGAAAACAGAAATTTAAAAGCTACCGGACACAAACAAGCATGATAAGAAATATGTAATCTAATTTTGTTATATAGGATTTATATACTAACTAATGGAACATTTAGAACTACTCATCATATATGGCATTTCATTGATTATGTTGGTTCCAATGTAACAAACGATAGATTCAGGTCATTCAACTTTGTTAAAGATTATAAACATTGAACATCTAACTTAATTCATAGTGCCAAGAAACATAAAACACCATGCTAAAAATCTAGCTGGAAGCTCCTCCTTCTCTCAATTGAGGTCTTGGTCGAATAATAGGAGCTTGAAGATTTGGTAGGTCATACGTTTCATTTATCATAAGAGACTTAATAAAATCCTTTTAAAATTGTTGTTATGCACCCTGAGGAGAGGCAGAAAATTATGAGATAGTGCCTTACTTGTGTCTAGTAGACCGATACAGGTCTCCAAGTCTACTGAACTCTTTAAATGTTGAAGTCTAGGTGTTTGACATATGACACTCAAGCCTCCAAATACAATTTATATGTGCATCTTAAACTTTGATGTCATACTCCAGGTAGTTTTCTTAACACATGCTAGCTGAATTTAATTTCTTGATGTTACAAGGGAGGATAGCTAAGAGTGTTGAGAATGCAAATTTGAAGTGATAAATTATCAGGATGTTGAAAGCAAGTTTTTATTCAAATATCATAAACAGTGAGAAAAACACGTATAGTTTGTAGATGTATTTGTTTTCTGCACAATTTAAGTACAAAAATTAATGGCTGCCATATATCAAAATCTAGCACTCAAATAAATAAAGGGAGTAGGGTGGTGCACCCCCTTTCTGTAAAGTTGAAAAGCAGAACAAAAAAGGGCTTCTTTGCACCTCTGATGTTGAATTATTTTGTTGATTCATGAATCAGATTTCCCTGACATTCTTTTAAAATCCTATCTGCACTCTGTTTGCTTTATTATGAGATGTTCTTTTCCTGTTTCAGGCTTCTAACACCTCCAGGCACTCCTCTTTTTCCTTCTCTAGAGATGGAATCACGCAAAACTATGATGAGTCAGCTGGGAACTTCTAGAGCTCACCCCACTGCATTGACATCTAGAGTAAGAATATGTATAGTCTACTGTTACATTATTTCTTTGCTGAAATGCATTATGTGTATTTGGAAATTAGAATATTTTCACTTTTGTTATGTTTAACACGGGAAATGTTGACCATCTCTGTAATCTGAAAATATTTTTTTTTTCTTTGATAACCGAGAAATCCCTGTGACCCGCCCTTTGGACCAATATCCAGCCACTAGAGGGATGTGGAGATTTCACGGAACCTAAAAGGAAATTTCTATAATTAAACAGGAAGACCCTGACAGGTTCTTTAGTTCAGAATGCGTGCACATGGTGGCTCCATTGTATAGTCAAATGCTATTCGCAGAAGCCCTCTGCTGAATTTGAGGGTTATTTTAGTTTTTGAATGTAGCTGTATGATGTACATCTGCCCCCAGGCTTAGTTCAGGTGACAAATGCCGAGGAGCTTGTGACCTAGGTCTAGGTTCGAGCTCTACACCATGTGAACTAAGCCTCACATTTAATTGGAGAGTAGTAGAGGTGTGGGCCCACTATCCCGAACTTCAAATGCTGCAGTTGGTCCTAATGGTTGACTGTAGATGCATACAGTCATCAGAAAGAAAAAGTATGCCATACATTTCTTTTGTGATGCTTCTTGTGGGATATTACGAGTACCCAATCTCTTAGATATCAACCATTTGGAAAACTTAAACTCTTACGAATATTTTAGGGCTATGGTTTCTTTATCCTAGTAAGGATGCATTAACTAGCACATGCTCTTATGATGGGGTGTCTGTGATCAGTGTGAATTGGTTTTTTCTTAAAGATTCTCCTGAGTAATTATAATAATCAGATTTATTGATATTCCTAGTATTACTAAATGTTATCACACATTTAATCATTACCCAATTTGATGGAATTGTTTAATCTTGTAGAGAATCTTCTACAATTATGCATATTAGGTATTTTTCTTGGTTTTATGCAGTCATTTATAACTTGATTGTTCTTGGACAATAATAGGCGGAAACAATGAGGAAAAAACACCAATAGACAAAGTTTTGTAAGATTAACAACATGTCACAATTTAGAAGTTCATATGACGAAAAACACCAACTTGTAACTTGCTTTTATATGTAACTTGCTTGTAACTTGCTTTTATTTGAAACCCATAATTTACATTGACCTAAGTAAAAGAAAGATTAAGAAAGGTAAGTTCCATCGAGCGGTTGTTAAACCAATTATGTTGTATGGGTTGAAGTGTTGGTCAGACAAGAACTCGCACCCTCGGAAGATGAAGGTAACATAAATGAGGATGCTTAAATGGATGTGTGAGCACATTAGACGAGACAAGATTAGAAATGAAGATATATGAGGCCAGGTGGGAGTAGCCTCAAAAGATGAAGGTAACATAAATGAGGATGCTTAAATGGCTGTGTGGGCACATTAGAAGAGACAAGATTAGAAACGAAGATATATAATGCCAGGTGGGAGTAGCCTCAATGGTGGACAAGATGCGGGAAACAAGGCCAAGATGGTTCAAGCATTCGAAGAGGAGGAAACACAAATGCCCTAGTGAAGAGGTGCGAGAGATTGGCAATGATAGGTTTGAGGAAAGGTAGAGGTAGATCAAGGAAGAATTGGGGAGATGTGATTAGACAAGATATGAAACATCTTCAACTCAATACGGACATGACTTTAAATAGGAGAGCATAAAGGTCGAGTATCAGGGTAGACGATTAATAGGTAGTTGAACATTTTCTCTTTTCCTCGTGGTAGAGCAGGATTCTAATCTAGAGTATATTTGTTTTCTTACCAGTATTATCTCACCGTCTCAATTTGACACAAAGTTTAAGAATGTTAGAGTGGGTAAAAGTTCCACATTGGTTGGACAATGGACTGGTGGTCTCCTTATATGGACTTGGGCAGTCCTCCCTTTTTGAGCTAGCTTTTGGGGTTGAGATAGGCCCAGGCGCCATAAAACAAAGAAAAAAAGAAAGACTTTTGAAACTTGTGGTTTAAAACAAATCTTAGATATTTGTGTGGCGGTAAATTAATTCATTAGGGGTAAAAGGGAAATTTTAAAGTTATATCTTATTATAGAAAAGTGACATTATTTTGAGGACACACTGAAAAGTAAAGTGTCACATAAATTGGGACAAAGGGAGTATTATTTTGCTAGCATTACCTTGTTCTTCTGTTTTATTTCTATTGTTGTTTCTTTTACTTAGGATATCTCTAATATTTTTACTGTCAATATTTTTCTTTTTTCAATGTTCTCATAATAGCATTTTACTCTTGCATTTCTTTCAAACCATGTTCTGAAAATCTATTTTCTTGAGCTGGAGGTCTTTCGAACCTCTCTACCCGTCAGAAATAAGGGTAAGGTCTACGTACACCCCACCCTTCCCAAATCCCACTCGTGGGTCTATATCGGGTATGTTGTTGTTTGTAAGTACACTATAGAAAGATTAGAGAAAGCATAGTTAAATATGTCTAGACACCAATTTACTTTAAGACAATGCAGAACCTTGCCTATTACTGTGAGTAGATAAATATGTGAAGTGCAAATAGTGAAGCTTGCTGCCTGGCAGTCTTAACCTGAAGTCTGTATCAGAGTTTTGAGTTATTTTCTTGGGAACCATGGGTTTTTATTTGTAATTTGCTATCTTTGATGCAGTTAACAAATTCTCTCCCAGAGGCCACCTCAAGAAGCAACTTAGCATCTAGACAGCCAGCTTCCTCTCCTGGATTAAACACTTCAAGTTCTAGTCTTCGAAGACCATCTTCTTCAGGTGGATCAAGACCATCTTCTTCAGGTGGATCAAGACCTTCGACTCCTACTGGTAGACCGACATTGAGCTCATCTAGATCCACTTCGACCTCAGCATCTAGATCCACATCTGCTACAGCAACCAAAGCAATGACATCCACTGCAACCTCTAGATCAATGTCAACCGCGACAGCATCTAGATCATCAAGGTCTGCCACACCTACTTCTCGGGCCACCATGCCTTCTTCAAAACCCACTGTTCCTCCAAGATCTTCAACACCTACTGCAAGGTCCAGTGCACGGTCCTCAACACCAACAAGCAGGGCCTCAGTTACTGGATCAAAGTCCACATCAAGGGCAGCAACTCCAACTCGTCGAGCAACTTCAGTGTCAGGTACAACAAATACAACTGTTCCTCCAGTTAAACCTGTGTCTTCCCCTTCGGGTACCAGGTCAGCTACAACGGCATCACGAAACCCTGCAGCCTCACGTGCTAGTTCTCCAACTGTAAAACCCAGACCATGGAAGCCTTCAGATATACCAGGGTTCTCCCTTGATGCTCCACCCAATTTAAGGACATCACTACCTGATAGGCCAATTTCAGCTACAAGGGGCAGACCTGGAGCAGCTAGTGTCAGGTCTTCATCTGTTGAGCCAGCTTCAAATGGAAGGGTTAGACGACAGTCATGCTCTCCAGCAAGGGGACGTCCTCCTAATGGTGTTATGCATAGCAGTGGAAGCTCTGTCCCTGTCCCATCCATGAGCCGACTTCATGCTAAAGCCAAGGACAATGTAAGCCCTGGTATGGTTGGGACCAAAATGGTTGAAAGGGTAATAAATATGCGGAAGCTGGTTCCTCCGAAACAAGATGACAAACATTCTCCACACAGTAACTTATCTGCAAAGTCTTCATCACCTGATAGCTCAGGTTTTGGAAGATCATTATCAAAGAAATCTTTGGATATGGCTATTAGACATATGGTATATACATTCTTTTCACATTCCTATGCTAATAGAATATTGTGTTGTACGACAGACTGAAGACATAAGTATATTTTCAAAAACTGATTAGAGTAGCAATATTTGTGTTTTTTTTATAGCTCTAAGTCTTAGATGATCTGTCTTGTTGGCCTTCTTGTTCTCTTATCCTTTTTGGATTTGCTTAACTTTGAGACATTGCTCTTGGACAGGATATAAGGCAGAGAGTCCCGGGTAATCTGCGTCCCTTGATGACTAATATTCCAGCATCCTCTATGTACAGTGTGAGATCAGGGCCGCCTACTAGAGGCAGGACAAGCAGGTCAATTAGCGTGCCTGACTCCCCACTTGCCACTAGCAGTAATGCTAGTTCTGAGGTGAGTGTAAGCAACAACGTTGTGTGGGTTGATGGAAGTGAAATTGATGAAGACATTAGCAGTGATAAAGGTGCTCGATCACCTGCCAGTGTGCGTGGGAGGTGATGATTGGCATTCATGCTGCATGATGCTTTCTATGTTTTGGATCGGTGCCAGTTTGAGAGTTCTGACACCTGAATATGATTGTTTCCCTGGAAGAACTGACTGATTTGATTCACCTGACTATGTAAAGATTGATGCACTGTCTAGCTGTATTTTGAATCATTGTATTATTTGTCCTGATAATGCCAATGCCTCGTTTTTGTTCATGAGAAATGTGACATATATGAGATTAGAATGTCTAAACATCTTGTGATGTGAAATGTGACATATATGACATTTTACTTTCTTAGAACATTTAATTTAACTTTCTAACAGATAATTCATATGTCGAAATGTCGATCTGTTGTTCCTTCGTCGTGTTAGACAGTGAGATGCAATGGAATTATATCAAGAAAAATAAAAAGCCATGAATTTTTGTTTTGACATGGATGCTGAACAAAGATGGTAGATCTCAACCGCGATGTCTAAAGCTCAAATGCATTAGAAATAACTTATACCCTTAGCAAATCAAATAGTGCTTTTGATGAATTATCAACTAGTGTAGTTCCAATAGAACAATACAGCCATTCATGTTAAGAAAATTCAATCTTTTTATGCTCTTTATTGTTAATGGTTTTTTCTCATATATTAATAATAAATATATGGGAAAAAAGAAGAAAACATTTAATTTAAAGTATCTTGAAATTCCGAAGTTGTTCTAGAAGGGAAAATGGTCAAAGAGTTCACATTGAAGACTTGTCGACCATTTGATTTATCATTTGCTCAAGTCGTCGATTGTACTTGCCTAATAATTAACCCTACAAAGACAAAACACCATAAGAAGAATCTATATATCTATATAAAGTTGAATATAGAAAAGGTGATGTGGCACCTCTCAGTAGCCTTCATTGGCATTTATCTATTTTCTCCTTTTTTTAAAAACACTTTTTCCTATTTTTCTTATTTATAATGTATTATATATATATATATATATATAAAGAACTCAACAATCACTCATGCATTTAATTCTCTTAATTTTGTTTAGAATTCAGTTTTATTCTCTTAAGTAGTTAACTAAATCGTGCTTGGCGCGGTCCTGTTTTTTCTATATTAAATTGATATAAAAATTAAGAAATTGCAAATCTAACAGAAAAAAAACAATAAAAGAAATAAGAAAAATATATATAATTAAATTAGTTTCGAGAAAAAAAGAAAAAAGAAGAGAATTATATTTTTTCCTTGAAACAATACAAAGACATATTTTTATGCACCAATTTTATATACGTTGCTATCTCATTTTTTGGATGTTTTAAATTATTTATGTTATTTTACCAATAATTTCCTCTATATAATATTATTTACATTTTTAAATTTAGAGTTCGTGTAATTTCTCTTACTTATAGTTTAACTTTTTCACAATTATTACTTTAAAATATGAGCATATAATAGCTTAAACTTTTTTATATATCCACACAAAACTTTCATATGAAAAGTATAGAAAGTATAATTCTAAATTCAAGAAAGAGAGTAGAAGTTATATTCAATTCACACATTTACTAATCAATTAATATTTCGTAGAAAAAGTTACATTAAAAATTAAAAATAATGAATACACAAGAGAGCTCAAATACCAATTTTAATTTGTACAGAAACTTAATAAATTATGTAATTCAAACACTACAGAAATATGAAGAAGTTAAAAACGAATATCAATGATTTCATAAATCAATGTGTGGATGAGTTTTGATTTTCAATAAAGAATATGAAAAATTTGGACAATAAATAATAATATTGTGACTTTTATTCTTATAAATTAATAAAATAAATAAGAAAATAAGGAAAAAAAATTAATTTTTTTTATTTTTTTGGCTGGTGCAACATTTTTTGTGTTGTCAACTTTAATCATGGATTCATCATGAAATGTAATAAATATAAATGAATGTTGAATTTTTTTTTTTGGAGAGCTACACCTTTCAATTTTTTAAATTAATTTAGTGAGCAATTATCTTATTCTTTAATTGACTAATTATATAAATATTTTTTAGATTTTTGAAAACTAGATTATAAAAAAAGAAAAATCTCATAATTAATTAGGAGAGTGAAAGGGGTGATTTTATTTTTTATTAAGCTATTTTATATGATATTTCATTAGACTACTCTATTTTAATAAATTTTCATTCTTCAAGGAGAAAATAAAATATTTGAGTGATAAATAATTAACCTTTAAATTTACAATAAATAACAGGAATAAGTAGAGTAGTAAAGTTTGAGATATTTAAATTCTTACAATAAATAATAGAATAATGAAGGGAATGGTAATTGTCAACTTTTTTAATAGTAATAATAAATAGAAATATATTGAAAATTACAACAACAATAAAAAAAAAGAAAGATAAATATTTCACAAGTTGATTCTGCATTGATGTCCAAAGGAATATGAAATCGTGAATGTGTTGTCCTACCATTTGGTAATAACAAAGCCGCTATTCCGGAAGTAGCAACTGGAAGAACTATTTTTGATTCTGATCTCAACTTGGAAATTATTGTATTCCATAAAAATGTCTTTCCGGTACCACCATGTCCATTTATAAAAAAATATGATGCCTTTTTCATTTACAACTGATGCTATTATAGCTTCATTAGCTATCTTTTGGCAATCATTTAAGAGAACGAATGATTTATCATGTGCTTCCTTTAAGCAACCTTTGTCATATTCTAGTTCCTCATTGATTAGGTGATTCCCTGTGTCATTCATCAAAGTAAAATCTGGAAGTGGGATTCCATGTATGTCTTTCAAACTATTTTCCATCTTCAGAAGTATGGTTTCTATCTCAAATAACGTATATGATTCAAGTTGTTTTTTAGCTAAATTTTGCAATTGAAATCTCTTTCGTTGTAATGATGTTATATCTTCTGATAAAATTTCATAGTTGCTCCTCCAAAGTTTGGATGAATCAGACACTTGACAGTTAATTAGTATCGTCAAACAAATTTCTCATCTCATTTCCTGATGCCCAACATGCAGCTTCAGCCAAGCAGTCATTCCATTCTTTATCATCCTCCAATAATCCCAATGCGTAGCAAGCCTCCTTATAAGTATCATACCTGTAGGATGTGCGCAGTAAATTCTACCAACTGACTTCCCTTTTTTTCTTCTAGTCCATCCTTTACCTGTTGCATCCCAGACCCAACGCGTAGGGAAATCTGAATATGTTAGGTCTCGCACATCCTCATAATCTTTGTTTGCCTCAAACCATTTCGTGAATTTTGTTTTTACTATATCAGGTCTGTTTAGTATGCTTTCAGGATACCTTTCTTCTTGGAATACTATGGTGTTTTCTCCCTGTAAATGGAATGGCAAATGCTCAACTGCTGGCTCTCTTATGATGTATGTCAAATTTAAAGATTCTCCAGCAAGCTTCTGTAGCTTATATGTATCTACAATCTAGATATCTTTTGATCTCATCACGTTATGTGGCAGTATCTGAACATTCTTGAAAGTTGGAGTAATGTCCCCAACCTTGATAATGGGTAAATTACTACCATTGACAATATGTATTTGTGATGGACCTTGATACTTACAAACATTTTTTAGGTTGCTCGTTGAGTTGGTCATATGATTAGAAGTACCTGAATCAACAATCCAAAAATTAGATGTAACATTATTACCTTGTAATCCCAATATTGAAAGGCTGACATGATCATTTGTTGTACCATTTCAGGAGTAAGAACTTTTCCTGAAGATGAGTTATCAATAGTGGAACCGTTTATTCCAGTGTGAAAAATATTGACCCTACGATTTTGAGGGCGCGTGGGACTCTCTTTGATAATGTGCCCTTGTTGTTTACAATAATTACGGAACTTCTTGTTACAATTGCTAGCAATATGACCATATTCCTTGCAACTGTCATTGAGTTCTAGTCATATCCCTGCAACAATGACGTTATTTTCTTTCTTGAAAGTGTTTTGTGTGACAAGATGTTACTCTACACGAAGTAATTCCCTAAATCAAACATCCAAAAAGGGAGACGAGTCACGATTCATCAAGTTAGAGCGAACACTCTCAAAATCGGAGCGTAATTTCATCAAAATTGGTCTCGCTTGCTTTGTTCATGAACTACCTGAATCACAGATAGAGATTCAGTAGGTATTTTGGCATAGACAATATCTGTAAATTCAGCCCATAAGTTCTGAAATCCAGAAAAATAATCCTAAACAGAAAGATCTCCTTGAGAGTAATTAGCAATTTCGTATTCTAACTGAAAGCATATTGCACAATTATCTTGGTTGTAAACCTTTTGTAAGTTATCTCACATGGCCTTAGCTGTCTTGTACGACCTGAGATTAAGAACAATTAGAGGGCCAATCGACCCTAAAATCTATGTCATTACCCGAGCATCTTTAATTTTCCATTCACCTAGCTTTGTCGGATCAGTACGAGCAAAATTGCTTCCATCTATATGGCCCCATAGTTCTTTGCCGATGACAAATAACTAAAATTGAAACTCCCAAGAATAATATTTTTTTCCAGTGAAACGAACACTAAAGGATTCAAAGTGATGTGAATTCATGCTTTTGAATAGCTATGAAAACTACAAAGATTCAAGAAAGCAACTAGAATGACCAAGAACAAAATTCCTTGGTGGTAGGACTAGTTGTCGACGAACAATCAACCAAAAACCAAGATTTTCTAATTCTTTTAGAAGAAACCACAGATGACTATGAAACAAGACAACCAAGAGAAGACTCTAATACCGTGTTAATTTTTTGCTGATACCTAGAGTCTTTCCATTATATAGAGAGTATAAAGATTACACATATCCAAAGATCTGTCATCTCTATCCCTAAAGATCAGCTATTCTATCTCTATAAATCTGCTTTTAAATCCCTGAAAATCTGCTTTGTTTTTCCTCCAAATCACATATTCTATCACAATATTTATTTCTCTGATTCTACAACAAATCTATATGGTAATACTAATTTATAACACTATATAATTACATTAGTAAATACAATAATTTAGATGTCTATCATGCCAACAACCTAGTGGCGGAGCTAGAATTTTCGTCAAGGGTATTCATACTTTAGGACCAGTAAAAAAATAAACCTTGCTGGTCAAATTATAAAGATTGGTTGTAAAATAGTCATACCTGAATTATTAATTTCTACATAGTGCTCCAAGTTGTTCATACTCCTTACCTGTTCAAAATCAAATTAACCAACTATCCAAAATGAAAATTCTTAAAATGAAAACTTACAAAATATCAATGGATAAACTAAAGAAGATGAAGTAGGAAAAATATATTGACAAATAGTTTCATACACACCAAAATATGTAAAGTGGTAACTACAATTGCACTCGACGACACTTTATCTCTTGAAATGTTTTCATAATACACTCATTAGAAACATCTTTAAATACTTTTTCCTCTACATAAGACACTATGCAACCATCTAAGAATTTATCATCCATTCGATTTTGCAAGTTATTCTTGATAATCTTCATTGTCGAAAAATCTCTTTGAACTATAGCAGTGACAATAGGTAGAAGCAAAGCAAACTTCACTCAAAGAACGAGAGAATAGCTTAAATGCTTCTTTGTATCAACCAACTTTCTTGAAAGTTCCCCAAGTCCACCCAAATTGGGGAACCTTTCATCAATATCACAAACATCAATAATGTAATTAACAAGTTGATTCTCAAGAGCTCTCATGTTGGACCTATCAAAATCATCAGGATATAATTAAGCCATTCTCATTATCTTCTTTATGGAAAAACTAGAAAATGAATCAATTGGATTCAACCAAGATACTCCATTAAGAAAATCACTTGTCACCTCATTGAAGCGGTCATTAAGTTCTTGTAGCTGCCAATCAATGATTTTATAAAACACATCCACACTATAATGGTGCAAAGTAGTACAAATAACTACTTTACGTCATGATCTCTCAACATTAGCATATGGATCATTAAAATTGGGTAATGAAATGCCATGCTTGATACAAAATGCTTCTACCTTTTTTTTAAGTGAATCCCATCCAATATTTTTTTTAAGAGAGGATCCCATTCATTATCTTTTAAACAAGAATCATGGCATTTGCAATATCTTGCTCCTTTTTCTGTAATGAAACATTAAAATTATTTGTGATTCCTAAAACATTAGTCATTAAATTCAACAAAAAAATAGTCTCAAACGTTTGACAACTTATGAGAAATCCCGATGCGCTTGCTCTTTCTTCCAAAGTACTTGTATTTACAACAAGAGTATCAAGTACATCAACAATAGAGTCAAAGCGACTAATAAAATTTCCAAATGACTTGTAGTGAGATCCCCAACGAGTATCACCAGCTTTAACATGACCAAGTTCTTGATTCAACCCTCTACCCGTTTCTAGTTCACCCATATCCACTGCCATTCAGAGATACATTTTTTGAGATTCTCAAAAATTATCTACGTGTTTAAAAGAAGCTTGATGCCTATCGTGACCAACGACACTAACTACGGTTCGAGTGTCTATGATCGTCGATAATATAGTAACCCAACCGAGGGTTGGGGTCGTGTCCTAAGGAAGCAGTTTTAAGAATTAATAGAAAAATAAAATCTAGTTCTACCTAGTCATAGCTAAAGACATTAACGATTAAAAACATTATAAATTAAAGGGGGGACACAAAAGTGTCAAATATCAATTTGGAGTTTTGTCACAAGTATAGCTAAAACAACAAAAATAACAAGAAATCAAGTATGGGGAAGAGTTCTTGGGGTGTGACCGCAATACAAGTTAAGATAAATAGTTGGGTACGTGCTTTCGATAGGAAATTTGCAAGATAATAGTGACTAGGCTAAGTTTTAGATGGAAATAAGTTCCCTCTCGGGCAATTTATCCCGTTTCAAATGCGTTCCTCTCGAACACCCATTTGCCGCATGAAGACCAACCTATGCCTTACCCCACTCACTTTCTCGAGCTTAGTGTTAGGATATGGGACTAGGGCTCACCCTCTCGGGCTGAACTTCATGTCGACCCACTCCTTAGGCCATCAGTCTAGTGGTCTTGGTTTCACGACCTCCCTCTCGGGCAAGCCGAAAACTCATGGGTGACTTTGTATTTGCAACTACAAACCCATTAAATTAAACCACAACCACTAGGTGAAGTCACCATTAAAATACATCTAACCTATCAGCAAGCAAGACCCAACAATAATATCAACACATATTTACTAAATCACACCCCAAGAATGGGGGTTTTTAGCCACTCATCAAGAAATAACAAAATACACCTAAAATGATAGTGAAATCAAATGGGTAAAAGAAATTAAACCTTGATTCAAGCAAAGGAAGAAGAATAGAGAAGACCCACTTCCAACTTGGGGAAGATGAACTCCTTTCTTCAAGTCTCCCAAAACCCTCTCCAAACTTGAGAGTAAAATGTACTAAAAATTATATTGTTCTATTACTAAAGTCTGATACTATGCAAACTGATACTCTAAAAATTCATACTAAGCTATATATCTCAACGAGTATTTATAGTTTTCAAAAATCTGTGCTACGGCAGATCACTCGGCGACATTAGTCGGAATCGCCGATATACTCGGCGATTTGCCCTTTGGTGTAGTTCATCGCCGTCTTGCACCATCCTTCGGCATCATCGTGCTCTAGGTCATTGGGTGACATAGTACTGCTTCGCGGAACTTCTCGGCGATGCGCCGATCGCTCTCTTTTTCCGCTGACTTGATCATTTCCTTCAGGGCTCAGCACACTGGAACAAAAGGCAAAGTGAGACCCTTCAGCGATTCACCAAGTGAACTTGGCGATCCTCATGCCTTCATTTTCTCTTTTTTTTTCCACCCTTTTCTTTCCTTTTTGCGAAGTAGTGTCCATGCATTCCTTCAAACTTCAAATACCTGAAACTTAAAGGTTTTTATCAGATATTAAGATAAAATAAGCATTTGCGGACACAATTTCTATTAAAATAAAGCCCTAAATGAGTCAAATTTGTGGAC
The DNA here is from genome assembly GCA_029582685.1 of Solanum piurae. Lineage (NCBI taxonomy): Eukaryota > Viridiplantae > Streptophyta > Magnoliopsida > Solanales > Solanaceae > Solanum > Solanum piurae. Next base: position 10,259 of record JAJOOO010006923.1, on the reverse strand, counting down.
TCATCAACACCCCCAACTTAAACTTTTGCTTGTCCTCAAGCAAACTCAAGTTCAGTCGTTCAAAAAAAGATCTCTAAAATAGTGCTACACAAGACTCAATCATGAACATACACAACAAGACTCAGACTACTTATGCAAAGATCAATTGTGTACCCAAAGATTCAAGTTGTGACACAACAATATCAAAGATTCTCTTGCTCGCATTATTGGCTACTAATGCAAGTTCAAGCTCAACAGAAGTATCTAAATACCCTCACACAAAGGATGATTCCATATTCACACACAAAAGCTAATCAATTTAAAACCAGGAATCATATGCAACACTCACACTCAAAAATAGGAACACAATGCATGTTTTCACCCATAGGGTTGCCCTTATTTTCCAATCGACTTTTGGTTCGGCTTACTCAAGATCAAAAAGGTCTTTTCAAGGCTTGTAATGGGGCTGAGTGTAAATGTATGGTCATTTAGGCTCAATGACTTCTTCATCCTCATGAGATGTGGTGTTCTCAAAACGTCCTTTTTCCTTGCCTTATCACTTTTTCTTCTAGTGCTTCTAAGTCATCCTTTCATTCACTCTCCATGTATTGCTTGGAAACCTAATTCCTTTTGCACTTTTATTCCAAATATATATATATATATATATTTTTACGGAGGGTTTCCATTTTGTTTTTCAATACCATGGGTTAGAGATACTTTTTCTTGCACTTCTTGACTTCTCCTTTTCCTTTTCACCCCACCCCCAACTTAGGATTTTGGCCTAAGTTGGCTATTCACTAAATCACAACTCAAGAGGATTATAGGTAGTGGGTTAAGTAAGGTCTAGGGTTCATCAAGGTTCTTACAGAGAAAGATAAGGCTCAAGGGGTGTTCTAAAGAGTTTCACATGCTTACGGGTAGGCCACAAAAGAGGTATATGTCAAATTTGGCTAACACACTTTAAAGTTGCCTAAGATCATATCAAGAGGACACCTTTCTAAAACAATCAAACTAACAGGGCAAATTATGGGTTTATTCATGCATGGTTCAAAGTAAGCTAATCACACAAGGCACCGACACGTAAGTCAAACAAGACTACACACCTTCGCTAGTGTGCAACGGTCATTACAAGGGAATCAATTTAATAAATGGCTAATCACAACAAGATGCAAAGAGTTCACATATTGTCTATGCAACTTCATTTGGTCTCGTCGTAGCCGCACATTCATGTTCGTTCGATTGAGAGCACTATTCAAGTCATCAGTATTGATCAAAACCAAGACTTAAATTTTGCAAAAGAACAGCCACTGTCAACACAAGCGGTGGCAAAATTTTTTGAAAAATAATTTTTTTTCAAAAGGGTAAAAATTTGCATCAATTAAAATAAAAAGAGGAGCCATGAGCTCAAACATCCACGAAAATCAATATATAACACAATTAAAAACAAACAAGCCCAAATATACATAAAACACAAAACTGTCAACACAGAAGGTATGTGCCTTACCCCACCACAAATAAATGTGTTTGTCTTCAAATGCAGATAATCAGTATCCAATAGTTAAAGAACAAAGAAGAGGTAACAAGGGGATCCTGTCTACACGCTTGCTCCATTTGGCGGGGCATTGTTGCCGATAAAATAATTACGGTTATTAAGGGATTGACCTTTTGTGCTTGTTGAAATACTACTAAAACTCTAGGTGGCAATGCAATCCAAATCCGCGCACAAACCAATGAATCAAAATACTCCAGAAGTGCAAGAAATATAAAACCGTAGTGCAGGTGTGGGTGTTGAACAAATAAAAAGTGAGGGAAAGTTAATGAAGTTGGAAATTCTAAACTTTTAGATTGTAAAAACTGTTCACTCGGTGGCGTTAGTCAAACTCGCCAACTCACTCGACGGAACGCTGACTGTTTGGTTCTCCGCCGAAGTTTATAGAACCTCTGGTTTACGAGGTCTCAAACGGCGGTTTCCATCGTGATCGCCAACATGATCAGCGATTCGCCAATGAGTTCTTAAATTCACCGAGTTTTACAGACTCTAATGTTGACGATGTCTATAGTCAAACGGTGGATAAGGTTGAATTCACTGATGCTTTCAGTGACTCGCCGACTGGATTCATCACTTGTCTCTGCACTTTTTGTTCACTCTTCATACTTCCATCTGCAAAATCAACCCACCATTATTTTATCAAAGCGAAAGAAAGTAATACATGGTTTTGGGTTACCTCCCAAACAACACCTTAGTTAACGTCGTGGCATGATGCAACATCACCTTCAGGCGTCTTCTAAATACACCATTTCAACCAAAGAAATCTCTTGACAATCCCCAAATTATAATTTCAGACGTTGACCGTTCACTTTAAATGGAGGTCCTTACTGATCTTCAATTTTTATGGCACCATTGGTGAACGCTCGTGTTACTCTAAAAGGTCCAGACCATTTGGATTTGAGCTTTTCGGGAAAGTGTCTAAGTCGAGAGTTGTATAACAAAACCCAATCTCCTACCTTGAAGTTCCGCTTTTGTATTCACATATCATGCCATTTCTTCATTTTCTCTTTGTAGATGGCTGAACTTTCTTATGATCTGAGTCTAAATTCATCCAGTTCGTTCAACTGCTCTACCCTCTCCCTTGAACTTTTTGACTAGTCCAAATTTAAGACATTGAATGCCCACAATTCTTTGTGTTCTAGCTCGACGGGTAAATGACAAGCCTTGCCATAAACCAACTAATAAGGAGACATACCGATAGGTGTCTTATAAGCAGTCCGGTATGCCCATAGTGCATCATCAAGTTTTCTAGACCGGTCAGTTCTGTTGGCATTTACTGTCTTTGCCAGGATGCTTTTGATTTCCTGATTCGACACTTCGATTTGGCCATTTGTTTGGGGATGGTATGGGGTTTCTACCTTGTGTTTCACCCCATATTTACTCAATTCCATTGAAAACCACCTATTGCAAAAGTGAGACCCCCCATCGCTAATGATTGCCCTAGGAGTGCCAAACCTTGCGAAAATGTAGCGTTTCAAAAATTGGACAACACTTTTTCCTTCGTTGTTTGGAAGTGCGATGGCCTCTACCCATTTGGAGACATAATCTACAGCCACTAAGATATATTTATTTCCAAATGAGCTCACAAATGGACCCATGAAATTGATCCCCCATACATCGAATAGCTCGACTTCCAAAATAGGAGTGAGAGGTAACTTGTGCCTTCTAGACACTCCGCCTTGCTGTTGACATTGCGAGCATTTCTTTGAAAATTCATGTGCTTCTTTGTATAGGGACGACCAGTAATAACCACTTTGGAGGACTTTAGCGGCAGTGCGAATACCGCTATGGTGACCTCCTACTGGAGATGCACGGCAAGCATGTAGATTTTCTATTGCTTCCTCTTCCGGAATACATCTCCTAATAACATGGTCAGCACATTCTCGAAATAAGTAAGGTTCATCCCAAAAGTACTTTTTAACATAAAACATGAATCTCTTTTGTTGGTAAAAGCTCAGCTCATCGAGCATCAATCCACTAACAATGTAGTTTGCAAAGTCTGCATACCATGGTGTGGATTTGAGAGATATAGCAAACACCTGTTCATCGGGGAAGGAATCGTCTATGTCGACCTCACGCTCGGCATCTTCTCTTCCTTCCAACCTCGATAAGTGGTCGGCCACTTGATTTTTGCAGCCCTTTCGATCTCTTACCTCAAAATCGAACTCATGTAGTAATAGCACCCACATTGTCAATCTTAGTTTTGCATCTTTCTTCGCCATCAAGTAGCGGAGTGCAGCATGATCAGTGTGTACTATTACTTTGGTTCCTAGCAAGTATGCCCGAAACTTTTCAAATGCATAGACCACTGTGAGTAATTCCTATTCCGTGACTGTATAATTTTGCTATGCACTATTCAGAGTTTTGCTTGCGTAATAAATTGGGTGAAATAGTTTGTTGCGCTTTTGCCCCAATACTACTCCCAATGCCATCCCACTAGCATCACATATTACTTCAAAAGATTTGGACCAATTAGGACTAACGATAATCGGGGTGGATACTAATTTTTCTTTCAAACACTTAAATGCGATCATACAAGCATCATTAAACTAGAACTTCACTTCATTCTCTAAGAGTTTGCATAGTGGTTGTGCAATCTTTGAGAAGTCTTTAATGAACCTTCGGTAGAAACCTGCATGACCCAAGAAGCTACGAATACCTTTCACTGAAATTGGTGGGGGTAATTTCTCAATGACCTCAATTTTTGCCTTGTCAACCTCTAGACCCTTTTGCGACACCTTGTTCCCAAGAACGATTCCTTCCTTCACCATAAAATGACATTTTTCCCAATTGAGAACCAGATTCGTATCCACGCATCTTTGGAGCACCTATCCTAAGTGTGTCTAACATTCCTCAAATGTGTCCCCTACGACTGAGAAGTCGTCCATGAATACTTCCATAGAGTCTTCGACCATATCCGCAAAAATAGACAACATGCAACGCTGGAATGTTGATGGGGCATTACATAACCCGAATAGCATCTTTTTGGATTCCAATGTTCCATAAGGGCAGGTAATAGTGGTTTTCTCTTGGTCTTCCGGTGCGATAGAGATCTGATTATAATCAGAATATCCATCTAAAAAGCAATACCACCCACTTTCTGATAGCCGGTCTAGCATTTGGTCCATAAAGGACATTCGAAAATGGTCTTTCTTGGTCCATGAGTTAAGCTTTCGATAATCCATGCATAATCGCCACCCAGTTACTGGTCTTGTCGGCACAAGTTCTCCTTTTACAGTTGGGACTACGGTTATACCTCCCTTTTTTTGTACACATTGCACTGGACTTACCCACTTACTATCTGCGATATGGTAGATCACTCCTACATCTAGCCACTTGATGATTTCTTTCTTCACCACCTCTTGCATTGGAGGGTTCAATCTCCGTTGATGCTCCACACTAGGTTTACATTCAATGTCAAGCCGAATTTTGTGAGTACAGATCCTAGGAGGAATTCCTACTATATCGGCTATTGTCCATCCGATCCTTTTATATGCTTCCACAGTACTTCAATGAGCAATTTCATCTTTCCTTCGAGAAAATCGGCTACTATAATCACTGGTAACGTGTTATTGACTCCTAAGAAGGCATACTTTAGATGAGAGGGTAGGACTTTTAATTCCATATTCGGGGGTTCTTCTGTTGATGGCTTTGCAGGAAGACTTTCTCTATTTTTCAGGTCGATGTCCAACTTGATTGGATTCCTTGAGTATACTCTTAACCCTGATAAGGCAGCTACCATTTCCCCATAGCCTTGAATTTCAAATTCATCATAGTTAGCGAGTACAGACTCAAGAGGTTCATTCTTTCACATTAAATGGCTAACACTTGCCACTGCCTCATCTATAACATCCTCAGTAGACACCACATGGATATTACTTGGTTGCTTCATGGATTTACAGATATTGAAGGTCACTTCATTATCATTCACACGAAACTTCAATTTTCCGCTTTCGACATCCACCAATGCTCTCCCAGTAGCCAAGAAGGGCCTTCCCAAAATAATGGGGATTTCAGCATCGATCTCATAGTCTAGAATCACGAAATCAGCTAGAAATATGAACCGATCTACTTTTACCAATATGTCATGAGTATCCCCACTGGGTGCTTGATTGATCGATCAACCATAAAGAGTCTCATTGTGGTTGCCTTTGGTTCACCCAAACCGAGTTGTTTGTATATTGCATAGGGAATCAAGTTAATGCTTGCTCCCAAGTCGCACAAAGATTTAGCGAATTGGAGCATGCCAATTGTGCATGGAATTGCGAATGCCTCAGGATCTTCTCTCTTAGTGATTGACTCATTTGTCATAATTGCGCTGCAACTATGGGGCACCTCAATCATTTCATACTCCAAGCTCCTTTTCTTTGTAACCAGCTCCTTCATGAATTTGGCATACCCCGGCATTTTCAACAATGCTTCTACCAGAGGGAGGTTAATTGATAAGTTCTTGAATACTGACAATTTTTTTTTGAATTTCTCATCTTTATTCTTCTTTTTCAAACGTTGAGGAAATGGTGGAGGTATTTTGGGTAAAGGGTGCGTGATTTTCGAAGCTTGGATATGTTGCTCTGTATCATCTTATGGTTCTTTGGCAAGGTTTTGTGGAATAGGTGATTTCTGTTCCTCTATACCCTGGTTCTCTTCCAGCATTCGAGGTTCCTCATCAGCCATCACATTCCCTTTTTCCATCTTTCCACTGCGGGTTACCACAACCAACCTTCTTTCATTAACTTCCATTAGTGTTCTGGAGGATAATTTAGCTGATAATAGACTCAATTGACCTTCTAGTGTTTTGATGGAATCAACATGAGAATTCACTTTACTGTTTAGTGAAGAAAAGTTATCTCTCATTCCTTTAAGCAAATCATCAGAGCCCTCAACTTTATCAAGTATGCGTGACAATAGATCATTTACCCAAGGACTACTTGCGCTCCCTTTTGATTTTGGGCTTTCACTCAATTGAGTACGGTCTTCCTCATGGTCATCTTGCTCAGCCCAGTCGTGGCAATATCTCCTTGATTCTTCATCCATATAATGGTTGCAACCTTGATTTCCGCCCCGCTGTTGATAGCGTGGGTGGAAACCCTCCTCATATCTTATGGAGTTCCAACCTTGATTCTCCCCCGGTTTTAAGTAACTGGATGAAGAACCCCCCTTAATTCTTTTGGAGTTCCAACCTTTAGTCTCCCCCGGTCTCACATAACCAGAAGGAGAACCCTCCTCAACTCAAAATACTCCATACGTCCCCTTTATGTGCTCGTGTATCACTTCCATTTGAGAGAACATCTTTTTGATGTTTTCGTCCCTTTCCTTTTCTTTTTCGAGTTGTTCTTGCGTTAATCTGAAACACAGTAGGGAAACTTGGTCATCTTTTGTGTACCATGCTTGATTTACTCTAGTCATGCCATCTAGGAGAAATGATGCTACTTCAAATGATTGTAACATTATTCCTCCTTGAACCAGCCGATCAACTATCACTTTATTAACTGAATCCAGACTACGGTAAAAATATTGGAGCAGTAACTCACTCTAAAATCCATGCATTGGACATTTTCGCAAAATTCTCTTAAATCGTGTCCAGGATTCGTGAATTGGTTCGCCCTCCTTTTGATTAAAACTTTGAATGTCGTCTCTTAGTTTCATCATTTTTTATGGAGGGAAGAATCTTTCATGAAAAACCGTTACCAGCCCCTCCCATGACTTGATGGAGTTCTTTGGAGACTCGATCAACCACCTAGTGGCTTTCCTGGTTAATGATAGTGGAAATAAGCGCAGTTGTATGCATTCTTGCGATCGATTCTTGAATGACAGAGGTGTGCACACTTCTATGAAGCTTTGTATATGTTCATACGAGTCTTTATGCTCTAACCCTCCATATACACCTCTTGAATGTATGAGATTGAGTGTTGTGCTAGTAACTTCAAATGTTGCATTTCCGTATGCTTGTGGCATGCGAATTGCATTCATCTCACGCACTTGAGTAGGGTTGTACACACTATTAATATCATCAATATCATTTCGATGAAAAGCATAACCCGCTGGGTTGCCTGCTTGGCAGCTATTTTTGCCGTTCACACTCATATGGCTATTGAAACACATAAATGCTCAAAACAAAACTAAAAAAATTAGGTTAGTAAACTCCAACTAAGAAGAACAAAAATTCTACTGATCCAAAAATTCTCAAATAACACCACTCCCTGGCAGCGGTGCCATTTTGATGCTTATCGTGACCAACGACACTAACTACGATTCGAGTGTCTACAATCATCGATAATATAGTAACCCAACTGAGGGCTGGGGTCGTGTCCCAAGGGAGCGATTTTGAGAATTAATAGAAAAATAAAATATAGGTCTAACTAGTCGTAGCTAAAGACATTAACGATTAAAAATATTGTAAATTAAAGGGTGGACACAGAAGTGTCAAATATCAATTTGGGGTTTTGTCACAAGTATAGCTAAGACAACAAAAATAACAAGAAATCAAGTATGGGGAAGATTTCTTAGGGTGTGACCGCAATACAAGTTGAGATAAATATTTGGATACATGCTTTCGATAGGTAATTTGCAAGATAATAGTGACTAGGCTAAGCTTTAGATGGAAATAAGTACTCTCTCGGGCAACTTATCTCGTTTCAAATGAATTCCTCTCGGACACCTATTTGCCGCATGAAGACCAGCCTACGCCATGTAACATCTGGCAAATTGAAATAACTAGGAAGAAGCTTATAATTAGAAATAGTCATTTTTCGAAAGAATAAAAATCTAAAAAAAAATGTTTTAAGTTAAGAAAAATGAGTTTTTGGTCAACTTCAAATGGCCATAACTCCTAGATCAAGATGAGTTAGGTGTATTTTCAGATATGGTTGGGAATCCTTTGTAATGATCTTTCCAACGCCGCTGAATTTGCGTGATTCCGAGTTCGTATGAGTAAATTATGCCCTTTGGAAGTTGGACTGTTCGAATAAGGAAATGTTCAATCCGAATTTTGAAAGGGTAGCTTGGTCTTTTCCTTACCCTTTTATTTTATTTCGTTTTTGGTGATTAATTAGGGGTCTAAGCTGAGTTATATCAGTTTACACTTTTACCAAGAGGAGTTAGGGTTTTGAGAGAAGAGAAAAGAAAAGGAGAAAAGAGGAGAAAGGAGAAGAACGTTCAAGATCCGTCAAGATCGTCGTGGATTACTTGTGGATTTCATCGGGGATGATCCCTACTAAGGTATGTGAGATCTTTCTGTGTTGGGTTAGTTCACCCACACACCAACTTGTTTCAAATCCTTTGGTTTGGAGTTATTTACATGTTGAAAGGTGAGGTTCTTGAAGAACAATTGTCGAATTCTTGATTGGTTGTGTTGTTGAGGGTTCTTAGTGATTTGATTCGTGTTTCTGGGTGGATTTTCGAGTTAGATCTGTTGTAAGTTGAAGGTAATAGTGATCCTAAGTGATTGGGGAAAGAACTAGGGAAGTTTAGAGGGTTTGGAGATGTAAAACGGAGAAGAAAAGTCGTCAAACACCTGGGGAATAGGGTGTGGCGTCGCGCCAATCAGCGCCCCCCAAATCAGTCTCTGAAGTTTGGTCCTTTGGGTGCCGCGCCAGCCAGCGCGTCCCACACATGGCTCTGAAGTTTGGGGCCTGGCGCCCCACGCCTCTCAGAGCGCCAAGGACGCCAGTTCACCCCATTCTTCCCCCATCTTTTCGTACTAGTTTCTAAGCGATGTACCTACATTTTCTAGTTGAATCCAACACTCTAAGGTACAGCTAAACATCATGAAATCATCCATAAACATGAGATCATGAGCATTGAATCCATAATTCAATTCAAGGATAGTTAATATCAAAGTCAAAGAAGTTAAGAGTCAAGTCTAGAAGTTAAGAAGCAAGTCAAAGCAAAGTTTCTTAAAGTTTTCAAGAGTCTTTAACAATGTTTTAAACTCATTTTAAGACTCAAGTTTTCAAATTAAGCAAAGAGTAAAGATTTCAGTTCATTTCTCAAAAGATATTAGGGAACTAAGTATTTCCAAAGAAGTTTTTAAATGTTTTTCACATTTAAATAAGAAAGAAAACATCGATTTTGAAATAGCCTTCGGGCTAGTTTTCAGAAAAGAGTAAATGCTTTCATAATTAAGCAATAGGGGAAACTTTGATTTCCAAGATAGCCTTTGAGCACTAATCTCAAATCACAGAAGAATTATGTTTTTAAACATAAAGAACTAAGTATATTTTTGGGAGTAGTATTGAGCACCGATATGGGGATGCGAGTTCAGATAACTCAAGTTTCCATAAACCATGTAGCCATAATGGGTAGAAAAAGGTCATACTTTTTAGATGAATCCTTTCACAATAGACTAGTGGATCGACTTAGTGAAAGTTAGCTTCCTATATCATGGAAAGGTATAGGATGGGCCTCGGCAGCGCGAGGTAAAGAGATGTATCATCACTATAGTTCTTAAGTGATAGTTGTCGGTTAGAGAAACTCCAACAGCAGTAGTAGCATGGTTCCTCAAGGGGTTCTGCTTAGTGTAAATGGGGGTCTGGGACTTCATTCATGCATTGCACAAGTAGACTTTGAGAGGTATCATGGTTTGTCTTTTTATGTTATTATGATTATGAATTGACAACATGTTTTAAACAGTCATTTATATTGCACTTGTTTTAAACTGCTTTATAATGAAATAAGTTCAGTTAAGTATTCATGAGTTGAGAAGAGCCAAGGTAAGTGTTTCTTTCAGAAT